>OZ024921.1:28478562-28748562 GCA_964017225.1 Netelia inedita | reverse complement strand
ACTCGTCGAATTATTAAATTATCGTCCGTTTAATTAAATCTAATTAGTAATTATATCAACAAGATTAAAAGTTAGCAAGAAAAACATTTATTGACCAATTTTATTCGTTATTATAGTTGCTACAAGGCATCGCAGTATTTTTTTGCTTTGAGAATCTTTCAAAAAAATCGTCAAAATCGTATAATCCGGGGGAAAATTTTTCAGTCACTTCGTGGGATCTCTTCGATGAAAATTGACTCGTACAAGTGCCAAATGACGATGCTCGTAGGTCGAAAATACGATATGGATCGTTAAAGTTCAAAAGCTGCGTCCTTGTCCCCTACGGTCGAACGTTAAAAGCGACGACACCCAAAACTTTTCATGGAACACCACTCGGACCATGGAGATGAAAGTTACAGGCTGAAAAGCGTCATAGGCGAGCATCGACGCGAGCTTGGGGTATTCCCATTGCGAAACTAATCAATTGAGAACTTTCATTACCACGCGAACCGAGCCAAAGCGTGAGTGAAAAACTCGGTAACCGCTAATTGCAAACAAATATTCCTCATTTTCCGGAAACAGTCGAGACGAATTTCAAAACTTTCTTTGGTCACTTTAGAAGCCCTGTTCGTTTAGTAAATAATGTAGATGGATGTATGAATTACAAAAAAAAATACAAAATAATTTTTTTTTTATATAAACGGATGTATCGATATAAAACAAGGATTAAAACATAGATGTATGAGTATATCTATGTATAAATATCACAATTGAAATTATTAATAAAGCAGTAAAATTTGATACAATAATTTTTAAACATTTTTTTATTTTAAATCTTCATTTTGATTTAAAAAATTCCCAACATTTTTAAAAATTTTCTATGTCTATTTTTTAAAGTAAGCAATTTTTGTTACACAATATTCATAGTGTACATTTTTTGTTACTTCGTGGATACATAATTTTTTTATTTTCGAAAATAGATATATTAAATTTTTTTTTGGAAAATATCTGAATTTTTTAATATTCAAGTGTTCAGCTGCGGGGGAACGATGCGTGAATCGGAGTTAATGGAGAGGATGATCGAAAATGCTATTAATGCCGGATAACGCGTTGAAATTGGAGTCGAAGAAGTATTTTTTGTGACTACCCTGTTGTATATAAAGGCTCGTTACGAACGTGAACAATTTATCAGTCTCATGAAATTCATAATGATTTTCAGCATGTCGTCCAATCTCGTTTTATCACTGATAATCGCCATTATTTGCACACGTTCGTTCCACTTTTTTTTCATATCACATTTAATTCTATAACGTATACAAAAATTGAATAAAAAAGACTTTTAATAAAAGCAATAAAAATTTTATCTTAACGATAATTATTGATGTTCTATTAAACAATTTTTGCCAAACAGCAGAATATTGAGACGAAAAAAATGAGAACATAATTTTTTTTTTCAAAATGCCTCAATTTTTTCAGATTATTGTGTGGCATTTACCACACCAAAGTCATTCCACGTGTCGGACGAGTGTCCTGCGCATTCCGAGCAAATGAAATGTGGAAGAGCCTGTGAACCAAGCTGTCGTAGACCAGGACCTCGCGTTTGCAGTTTCAACCCAGCTGTTAGTATAATAAAACATGAAAAATTGACAAAATATAATTGATAACTAAAAAAAAATCAATACGTGATTTATCGTTATTTCAGCATTGCGGTTATCAGTGTACGTGCCTGAGCGGATACGTGAGGAACGAGATAACGCAGAAATGTGTCAAATACGAAAATTGTCCCGGAATATACGTTAGCTCATAAAACTCCGACTGACCCAAATAATTATTGATGAATAAATTGATTTCAAATCATATGGGAAATTTTTTTTTAATGAAATATTTATTAATTTTTGCCTTTTTCATTATTTTACCTTCAACCGACGAATTCGATTCATGTTCGATTTTCAATCGAACTAAAAGTAATCGAGAAATTTGGATCGATGGAACGTGTCACATTTTTATTTTGCATTTTCGTTAATCCATTAATCATTCGTCATTATTCGTTGGTAATCTATGTTAAAATCGTCGTTATCAAACAGAATTATTCAATGAATTTGGTAATGGAAATTTAAAGACCGAATTTCACTTGTTTTTGTGAGTTTGAATTTGTCGACGATAATGATCAGTAATTATTCTGAGTTAACCGTGTGTATAATCGAAAGAAATTTCGATATTTAATAATGAGGGTTTAATGGCTTATCTAATGAGACATTTGCGTCATAGGTTCTCCCTTGCATATAAAAGCTTCGCACCACTGTAGAAGATCTATCAGTTCTCCTAGATTCACAATCCATTCAACATGTGGTGCAATTTCGTTTTTACGTTGGCAATCATCGTCGTTTGCACACGTAAGTTCGATTTTATTCATACGAAACAAATTTGTATTTTTAGTGACGTAAGAATCCTAGAAATGGCAATTAATGAAATAAAATATCCTTCAATAACAATCTTGTATGTCGATAAAAAAACATTCCGAGAGGAAATTGAAATTATTTTTCTAATCAATCCATACTCAAGCATTAAAAAAAAAGAATTATTATAGAAATAGTTATTCATGCTTGTTAAAAAAATATTTTTTTTGCATTATTCTAAATAATTTTCGAAAATCATCAAAACGATTTCATCCTTTCCAGATTCGAGCAATGCGCTTCTCCCAGATCTGGACACGGATTTGTCGTGTCCCAAAAATTCTGAGCTGGTAGAATGTGGACAATTCTGCGAGCCAACCTGCCGTTTTCCATCACCGATATATTTTTGTCACATCAACCGCGCGGTTAGTACGACGAATTTTTCATTAATTTCATTTACAAACAAACAAATTTGATGACGTATTTCTATATATGTGTTTGTTTTACCAATTTTAGATGTGCACGTTTGACTGCCGATGCGTCCATGGATACGTGAGAAATTTGGTAACGCAGGAGTGTGTTAAACAAGAGCATTGTACCCAAGATGTCATCGTAGAAGACATGTCGAACGACATTGATAGCCTAATGAACACTATCTAATCGAAATAATCATTTTTACAAATGGCTGCGGTTAAAAAAATAATAAAAATTTAATTTTACGTTGCTAAAATAATTGTGTAACGCGAACAAGTTCTCGGAGCGTTACACGTCCATACCTCCGCGCACCTGACCATACCAGCAGTGATATTGTCAGCGAGGAACAAGGGTATTTTGCTGACATCGTTGCAAAGTTACTAGACACCATGAAAAACTCTACACGGTTGGCAAAACTTTTTCAACGGCTCGCACATATTTCGCGCGCCACATCGAGAAAATTAATGTGTGTTGACGGTGGATGGAGATGTAAAAGTTTGGTAAAGGCAGACACGAATGGAACCGAACGTGGGTTGGTAGGGGAAAAATGAGTCGGAAGAGTGTGAGGCATTGTGCGGAACGAGACAGCTCCAGAGGCGTTTGCCAAATGTATTGCTGGGGGGGGGGGGGGGGGGGGGGTAAAAAGCTGGGGTGAAATAAGAACCGCCCTGGGAACTAAGGGAGGTGCTAAGGATGGATAATTTTCAATGAAAACATCACAGAGGGATACCAGGGGATGCTAGATTAGGAAGTTTACTAGTCACTGTTACCAGAAACACCGTTTTCCTAGTAGTTCATTTTTCCGACGCTAGGTGGCGATCGTACGTCGCGTCTCTCGCAAGCGAAACGACGTGCGTCGGACTATAAGTAAAGAGTGGTTCAGCTTCAGCCTTTCAGTACGGCGTACTCGAAAGCTGAACCAACACAAAATACAAAAACTGACTTGTTCTACGTTGCGATTTTTACATGAGGAAACAGACAAAAAGATCATTGAAAAGAAATGCTGATCTTTCGATCACTTTATTGCAGCTTCGTGTAGAAAGTCATTGGAAAACTTATCGGTGCTGATTTCAAGCGGTGTATGGTTGCGGGCAGGGTGAAGAAACATTTCAAAGGGTGCAGGACTTGCCAGTAGAGAATAAAGAGCCACCGATGCTTTCGTTGTTGAAATTTATCGTTCCCAAATATACGGTAAATCAGGAAAGCCCCGCGACTGCGGCAATTCGTCGAGTTTTCACAGTCGAAAATAGTTCGATTTGTCAAGTCTCATTCTTCGCGAGGGTTTTCCGCGGGGCTTGCGCGTGGAACCGTGTCGCCACAGTGTAATCGAGGGAGTGAAACGTTCTCTCGCCACACCCACAGCGTCGCCAACCACCAAGAATTCGAACGATAAACCCAAATGCAGGTATTATTCGTGTTTCATTGCGAGTGTGACACGTCCAGTGGGAAAAATATTTCGCGAACCCAGTGGACGAGGGAAAAAAATGAATCTGAAATCCACGACAACTTTTGATTATTTTTAGGAAACAACGAATAACTCGATGACTATCATTTTTTTCAAAGTAACGACGGGTATCAGTTTCCGTTGAAATATTACGGAATCTGCCACGGTGAAGATTTTTTACCACGAGATAAAAAGGTAATTCGTCCATCCAAATTTAATTACCGCCAATCAAGCAACTCTCACTTTTTCTCCCTGGTCGTATCTCATCAAAGTTAAGCGAGGCTATCTGCCAAAAGGACACCTCGTTGAATACGTTGGATGAAAAGTCGATCTTGTGTTACAGATTGAAATACACTTTTCTTCTCTTGACTTCTGAAATGCCGAGAAAAAAAAATACTCATCGGCTAAGCTGGATTACCAAGCGTGGGACTAATTCAGCAGCAGATTCACGACGATGGGAATGAAGATGCTCCTTGGTCTGACTATTAATTAGCCTCGTCGACGACCTTCCGTCCTCTTTCCCCTATTCTTCTTCCACTTCTGCCTCCACTCCTTCTTCGTCTCGAGAGTGATGAATATTTGATTGGGGCTCTCGTTCGTAGACAATGGCCGAGCACGAGCACCGAAAGAAGCTCGGACAATTACGTCTTTCACATCTTCCCATCATTCTCGAAAATTCCTGATGTATTTCAATATGAAATTTTTTTCCAACTGGAAAAAGCCTTCATCGAGCGTCGAGAGACCCAGATTGACGTTAACGATCTCTAGCATAAGTAATATCGACCTTTACATTCTTCAATGCCATCCCACGACATTACGCGATGCGAATAACTCTGAGAACCTCTCGGAATCAACGGAACGCGACGTCAAAATGTAGTTTCTTTTCTTTCCGTCGGAATTACGAAATCAAGAAGAGTTTGTCGGAGATTCGACAGATCGTTTCGTGGCTCGTCGAATATAAAGTTATCACGAGTATACTTTAATTCATATTTCATGAATACGTTGTAATTCAATCCAAGGCAAAGTTTTCTTTTCCATTGAAATGAAGACGTTCGTTCGATACGAGAAGAATTAATAAATGAGGGGAAAAAGGGACGAAAGGAGGAAACGATCGTGAAAAGAAACGAATCAATGTTTCTTTGTTCCAGGACGCGCTCGAATTCTCGAAATTGAACAATGCGAGAGAAATGCCAGTTCCGCGGTCTTAACAGGTGGAACGAGCCATTGTCTGTTCTCTCTCGCTAACGAAGATTCAGAGAAAATTCGATTTCCAGACGTTTCCCGGTTCGAGATCGGTCGGTATCCTGTATTAGATACGCTCAATCCACTTTGTGTCTAATTGAACGTGCAGCGAGGGTAAAAGGGAATGCCAAGAATTCGATGCTCAGGAGGCCAGGCGGCTATACGTCGATCCCTGGAATGAAAGTAAAGGTGAGACGCTCTTATATTCGACGCTCCTTTGGAAAATTGGATGGCCGGTTTGTGCAACTGGTGGTAAAATGAGTTTCACCTTAGTGTCTCGCCGAATATCTGGTAAAAAACATCTTTTGAAAAAAATCACGAGTATTTAATCCCGAATGAACTAAATGAAATAAAAATCTGGAGGATTAAAGTTTTTGATTTTGGTTAATTCGTTTGATTTCGGTTGATACGTTTGATTTTGGTTGATTCGTTTGATTTCGATTTGATCCCAATTTGATTTCTGTGATCCACCGAAAATATTCGTTCGACCTGCGTTCACGAACGATTTCCTTCGATTTAAAAAACAAACACCGACTCGTTGCGTCTCTTTTCGTTTGTCCTTTTGTCCTTTTTTCTCTCACCACGATGGACGTTCCATTCAAAATTAAATATCGGCTTAGAGGAGGAGGGACACACACCTGACACCCCGAAATAATGGCTGGATTACGGAGAAAATCGATGCTCGCGCGAGCGTGCGATTGCTCAAATTGGAAAATTGTCGTGAACACGTGAACAGATTGAATGTTGGAAAAGAGCTGGATCGCATCAACTCGCGTCGCGCTACAAAAAGACCCCTGGATTATCGAGCGCGATAACATCACGACCCATCGAAACTTTAATGACTCGGGACAAGGGCCCACTCGTAACGAGTTTCCATTTTTTCTTTCGCCAATTACTTTTATTTTCCAACCCCATCGATTGAGAAATAAAACTTCCTCAAATCAAAATATTCCTAATCTGGACAAATTTTTGATTGGAACAAAATTGGACAAAATATACAAAAATGATCTAAGCTGAAGTGATATAAATAAATAAATGAAAATTTGGATGCTTTCGACCAAAGTTTGGTCTACAACAAAGAAAAACAACGGTCTGATCCAACCACAGTCTGATTCAGCAACGAGTGAAATCACACGAGCCTAACTTCGAGGGATGTGCTCGTATTCAACCAAACCCCTGGAAACAAATCAAAACCTGTTCACGAACAAATAATAGTTTCAAACACCAGCCGTACACAAACGTTCAATTTAATATAAACGTAATATCTATCAACCCTTCGAATTAATTTCGAAGCATGCGCGTTTCCGTTGTTAGAGGGAATATAGAGCAGAATGGATGGTTATGATTACAAAGCGAGAAGTCGTCTGAGGCAAAATCGAGATAGAGAGAGTGAGAGCAAGGGGTGGAAAAGGGGGCGACAGAGCCGAGGATATAACGCGACTGGAGAAGAGGTGTGGCAGGGGTTGGATTTCCATTTTGCGAAGCATTAGCATATGTAATAACGTCGAGAAGGTAATATCTGGGCGTGGTGAAGAGAAGGATCCGCAGTAACGGTACTGTGAATTCCCATTGGTAATAAAGAGTAACCCTTACATCCAGCACCCATGAACCAAAACTACCCCTACCAACGCACTCCCATCGAGCAAAACCACCCTCCCATCTTTATCCATCTCCACTGTCTTTATCTCGTCTTCTCTCGCTCTCACCCTCTTCTCACACTCCCTCGCTGCCTTTCTCACCCCTTGTTTCATCCCTCTACATATATATTCCCTGGAACACATTCCGTTAAGATCGAGTTCCCGAGGACCCGTTGGCTGCACCGGGTTGCAGCTCGTGAAGGATGAAATACGAGGATGTAAACTTCCGTCGCTATTACCCTCTCCCGCAAAACTCACCCTCCGCCCCCTTTACTCTCGTACCAACCCCTACGTTTCGTCCCTTTCTCCTGTTTCTCCTTATTCTCTCTCTTTCTCTTTGTCTCTCGTTCTCTTTCTCGTTTCATTCTCCCTGGTTTCTCTTCCTGGTACGCCATTCAGTTTTCAACCCTCTTCATCCCCCTCCCTCTCTTTACCTCACCCCCTCAACTTCGACGTAAGGGATTTTCGACGTAAGATTCAACGCTTATAGGAGAGTTTGCTCGTTTCGTGGAATATCACGTGTCGCTTGTGCTGCCTCGGTTTCTCTCGAAGACTTTCTCTTCGACGAGGAGCAGTGTGCGAGCTTAATGTATTAATGGGATTCTAACCGAGCGCGAGGGTCCATTTTGCCAACTTCGACGGATTTTCATCTCTCGAAGAATTCGGGACGAAATTGTCCTCGATGCGTAAATATTCGTCTCGAAAAATCGCCAAGTAGCGGTCACGTTTGATTCGAGGGGGAAATAAAGAGTGGTTGAAGAAGAGAGAGTCTGAAGGACCATTATCCTGCGTCTTGTACCGGAAATAATGGCCGCTGCGTGGACCACGTGGTTTACTTAGCTTCTCTTTTTTATCGTTCTCGACGCGAATGAAATAATGCATGAACGTCTCGTATCGCCCAACGACACGAAACGACCGTTTTGCATCCAGGAAATTTTGTTGACCCTGCCTCAGGACCCAAACCCATTTTTTTCAATATTCTAATCTTCATCTAAAAATGAAGTTTAAAAAATATGATTGATAGTAAAAGTAATTTATTTTATAAAATGTATCGATCAGGAGTCAAACAATTTAAAGTATTGTAGATCCTCGAAAGTGTCCTGGATCCTGAAGGATCTCCTTAATATTTATAATAAATTATTTTTATTATTATTCCTATTTTTAATTTTATGATATTTCTTTAAATTTACAACAGGTCCTATAGATTTAGACGAGAGAATACGATCGATGTTAACTCTATACAAATTATCGAAACTAAATATATACTTTGATGTAAAATATTTAAAAAAATTTTTAGACGAAACAAAAGTGGAAAAAGTACCGAGGTTACAGGTATAATTTAGTTATGAAATCGATCGAGTCCGTATGAAACGCGACCGGTACATCGGTAAACATACGTCAAATTGACAAAGAGAAAAAAAATGGCTGAAGGGTTTCTGGCTTCGGCGAGGCGAGGTGGACTGCAAACCATTCAGCAACCAGCGAGCCAGGCGCCTCGTACGTTATATCGAAGAACCCTGGCAGGTTGCTCCCGTCGTTTTTCTAGTGTAAGAAAAACGAATAAAATGCACACCCGTATATATGTGCACGGTATATAATTCTAGAGGGTGAGAGGGGTTGAAAACAAGGGTGAACAAAAAGTAGGGGAGAGAAGGGTAGAGAACGAAGGTGCTCAAGGGCATGGAGAAGGAGAACAAGAGCTGGGCGGAAAGCGAGTCGGATATGTTTGGGTTAGAAAATACGGGAATACGAGGGTGAGTGCGAGGGGGTTGGGAAAGGGGGATGATTCGCGAGAAGATAAAGCTGAGCGTAAATAATCCGTTCTCGAGAGCGTAGGAACCATATTGCCGAGTTCGGCAAACCAACCTTCGGGTAGTTTCTGTCTTGCGTGTTTATTATGATTCGACTCGTGCACAGGACGGTAGGGGGGTGAGCATGTAGGGGTAGGTTATTGCAATCGTTCGAAGGAAGATTTTTCTATTCGTAAGATAAAGTGGACGGGACGAAAGAGAGGGAGAGAGAGAGGAACGCGTGCGTGGAGGATGAGAAAAAAATGTTAGGGGGTGCATGGTTAGGGGTGAGTCAAGAGGGTATAGTAATAAAAGTGCATTATTTCAATAACCGAACCGATTCTTCCGAGTCAGTGGCTCACGACGACAGGAAACAACATCCCCTGGCGTACGGCCAGCCTGAGATGCCCGGGGAGTAAAGAAATTCTCCGAAAAATTCCAACCCCCTACCCTTAAAGTTCACCCTCTTCCTCACCCTCTCTCGTTCTCTCACTCCAATAATCGGATGTGTTCTTGCAGTGTTCCTGGCACAATGCAGTTATCCACTTCAACGAATTTATCCTTCTTCCAGACCAACCAACCCCCTTCAACCCCCTCCAACCCATATTTCTGCGTATACGCGTATTCGACATTTCGGCCAAAAACTACGGGAGTCACGATGAGCCTAGTGCCAATTTCCATTTTTCTACAATTTTAGAAATAATTTACCACTTCTGTCTGTCCAAATCAAACCCTTCGATACTCAAGAAATTTCTCCCAGACTTCGGGGTCGAAATTTTTGTATTATTGAACCGCATTCGATAATATTGACGCCTCTGGTCGAGTGTAATACATTTTCTACCGTTCTACTCAAATTCAATAAAAAAGAATATAAAAAAATAAGCGAAAAATAAAATCCTGAAAGATGCAGTGAAGGGTATCAGGGGTGTAACTTGGCCAGGTTGCCTTTCACCCCTAGATCAAAATCATCGCGTCAACTATATATATATACAAACTATTTGAAACGTAAAAATAGTTATTCGACCTACATACACAATTCCCCTTCGCTTTACTACCTTTCTCCCTTTTTTACAGTTCTCGATCTCTACATTGTTATTTTCTTTCGCATTTTATATCACCGTACACGCAAAGTTGCGAACAATGCGAAGTCAAAATGAAGGAGTGTGCGCGCCTTTGAAAAAGTTTACGCTTTCCGGGGTGGACTCTGTTCTATAACGATCCATACATATATATACAGGGTGTCCCATTTTAAGACCCCCATTCGAATATTTTTAAACATTAGCTTCCTTTTAAATGTTTCGTACAGGAGGCTGTCAAGGTAATTTCAAGATCAACTTTTTTTTGTAAATAAATACCAGTGCATATTTTAGCAGATTTGTAATATTTCGTCAGAAAATCCTAATTTCTTAACATAATCAGCACAATTTGCAGAAATCTTTCAACTTTCATAAATCGTCGACTCAAAAACTAATGCTCTGTAAAAAAATACTTAAATGTAGGCAAATACTTTTAGTTCAAAGATATTGGACCGGGGCATTTAAAATGGGACGCCCTGTAGATAAATCTGTGTATGGGTTTGCGTGTGTAGATTTCGCACGTGGTATCATTTCCCGAAGTGCTGTGGGAATTCGAGATTTTTGGAGAATCGAAACCGCGACCATTCGCTTGCTCAAACGTCAACCACTCACCCCTGCACACCCTAATACCGACACATATATATATATATGTGTGTGTATGTATGTTGTCGAACGTGGAAGCCTCTGGAGGGAAAGAGAGCTCGAATGACGTTCGTGAAAAGGCACTTGTCGAATTCAGGATAGGAAACGAGGTTCTACCCTGGGCTATACGTTTTCGTTCACCGACGCATTCACCTGGGTGGTTCGTTCGCGACGATAACGACAACGGAGAGGTCAATAAACCTTCGTACGGTTGGAACTCCGCTGAGTTTGTAGATGTACGTCGGGTGTGTATACTTATAGTACACATGGATGGGGTATACGGTGAAGCACTCCGTGAATATCGAAAGCATTGTTTTACGATATAAAGACTCGGGCTGTCGTTTAGGTTTGCCGGTGATTCACCAGTCTGAACCGATTTCTCGCCAAACCCATCGCCCTTCACTCAAGTGACTCGGGAACGATCGCAGTATGGTGCAAGCGTATGGAATAAAAAGTTCCGATGCTCGGAAAGACTGCTGCGACTGCGAAAACGAGGGGAAGTGTGCAAAGTCCGATGGCTACGACGAATACTAGTGACCTTTCAACCTTCAGGGGTCATCTAATGACCTTTTGACCCTACGATCGTTAGCTTTGCACGTCATCACCTTCGGTGTCCAGACCTCGACATTCCGAATTTCAATGTTCAGCCGCTGACCTTCACTGTTTACTTTTTTAACCTTTAGCGTTAATTCTTTTGACCTTAAAAGTTACAGTGTGCAGTCGTTGACATTCAGTGCTTTGTTTTTTGACCTTTAGGTTTTCTGACCTTCCGTCCTTGATTATCATTGTTTGCATTTCGATCTTTCTAGTTTCAGTGTTCAGTCATTGACCTTCGGTATTTATTTTTTTCACCTCTAACGTTCATATTTTAACCTTGAGCGTTTATTCGTTCGTCCTAGATGAAATAAAATTGGATCATCGGTTATGAAAAAACAAACCTTATTGAGAACGGTTAATGCCGTATTCCTCGACTGGATTATGACGTATGAATACGAAATTTTGGATCCATAGAGTAATGAGAGCCTCCGGGATTTTGGAATGGAGATCCGGTCGTTCGTTCCATACGAATACCCGTAACGAGGATAGATTTCACCGCAGTTCGAGCCGCGGAAGCTTTCGATATAAGCGGGAGGATTTCAATCTCTTCACAGTCAGAGAATCCGCTATACGGACCCATCTGGCTTTTCACCCCTCTCGTTTCCATGAAATCGCCCTCTCGCGTCACGTTGCGCTTCGGCGCATTTGCCAAATCGTCAAGCGGACCGATGATAATAGTTTTGACAAACACACCGATCGAGAATTTATGTTATGGAACTACATTCGGGGGATATGAGTCATTTGCGAATGCTCGTTTCACGGATCATTTTCTGAAACGAGGAGTTCGATTTTATTTCAAATCCTCGAACATGTCATCCCTCATTTTGGAACAGGACACAGCCACACATAAAATATTTCCATCTAATATTTACGATTTATTCTTTTTGTTGTTATTGTTTTTTTTATATCTTTTCATAAGTTTCAAGGCAAGATTCAAGGTCAAAGAATCCTTTTTTTTAAACAGGGATGGAACGTGATGCTAATTATACTTTTTTCAACGATTTTTTGGAAAAATTCTCAAGTAAAAAAAATACGGTCGGCTTAAATTATATTCAATGGATTGCGATTTTTTTGCAAGCTGAAATTTATGAAAAAAGCGTGGATTATTTGCGTCATTCGTGTAGAACGAGGTGTATTACAACGACTTACTACAAGATACCAAGCTCCATTTTGGAATATAAAGCATAAATAAAAGTATGCAGGTCACTACGAAAAATTTTATACCGAGTGAAAGCTTCCGCAAAATATCCGCTCGATCGAACGAACGAGTTCGATGTTGCAAAAGTAAAACGGTTCGTTTCGATCGGATAAAGTTATTCTTTTTTAAGTGCCAAACAAGTGCAAAATATTTCAGTCGAATTTTTGGAATCGGATAAAACGAAGTTTCGTCATAAAATGACGTTTCTGTTATGAAAACTCGTTTTACAATAGCGGGATTTTAAAAGCATCGCAAACGTGAGAGTATGGAAAAATATAGGAAGAAAAAAAGTTCGTAGGAAGTGTTATAAATAAATGTAAAATTCAGGAACGTGTCTGTTGCATATTATTGGATACGTTATAACCCGATGCTGTCATCTTTATCCGGAGGGGTGGAAAGGGGGGTGCGTGTCACTTCGCGACGAGATTTTACGGGAGAAAAACGAAATCACGACCAGCCGAGAAAACGCAAGGAATAGACGTCGTATACGATCCGGAGTATTGCCGAGGAGGAAAAATTCTCGTTGAAGATTTTCGTTCCACGAGCACTTTGGGTGTATGGAACGAAATGCACGGAAGGAGAAAATGCCGAGTGGAGCAGTTGTACAAGATCCCACTGAGAAGTATATCGAGAGTTGCTGCCAGGAGTTGCGCAGGGATTGCCTCTCGCTCGTCCATCCTCGTAGCCATCGCTTTTTTGTCACTTTTTCCTAGACACACTGTCAACCCTTGTGTCCTCTCTCGAGTTATACACGATGTGTTATACCGGTTTGTAACTGGTGATCGTTGTGAAATACGTTAACAGAAAAATGGTTTTACGATCAGTAATTTACATGTGATGAAGGGGAACTGGTGAAACTGGATATTTTGAGATATTAAAAAAATTATGGTTTAAAAGGGCGAAAAATTGATATCACAGTTTTAACCACTTATAGTAAGGGCGATAAATCCTGAAAATTGGCAAACGAAACCGTGATTTTCTTGTTGTGCGGGAAATTTGCGGTGGACAGAGGTCCTTAGAGCTTGGGAACAGATTAAATTCACCGGAATTCAATATATTATCGATTTTAAAGGGTATCGCGAAATCTCGAAAAATCGACTTTTCGAGATGCTGTATCTCCGTTCTCGTTCGTCCGACAGAAAAACACACGAATAACTTTTTGAAGGGCTTGCGGAGACGAGAAGAATGAGCCCAGGAACATTTGGATCGGTTAATTTTTTAGGCCGTGGTGAATTTTCAAAAATCGCGATTTTTGGAAGCAAAGGTGTGCCCACAAAAATGAGCCCCGGATGGGGGAAAATTTTTTTTTCTTAAAAATGATTTCATAATAGTCCCATTCGATCGGAAATTTCCCGCACATTGCGAAAATAATGCGCTTTCCACGGATACTTGATAACTAATAGGCTAAAACGCAGAGCAGCTGTGAATTTTCGTCCATCTGATTGTCAGTCAAAACTCGATAAAACCGGATGTCACCCTTATCGACTTTCAATCAACAAAGAATTACATCCCGATAATTAAGATTGCGCATTCACACTTTGAAGAATAGTCCATAAGGGAAAACCACGTTTAAACATCAGCTCAACGACAAGACTATACGATCGTTCCATCCATCTACGTATCGATCAAAACGTCGAGAAATAGCGAGTCTATACTCGTAGCAAAGAAGCCTGTCCATGACTGGCATCGGTGGTTCTCGAAAGCTGGCCTGTCCCGGTGCCGTGGGATGAGAACGAAGCAAGGGTGTGCGAGGGGAAAAATGCGAGAAAATAAAGAAAGGACCAGAACGAAAAGAAAGAATAAAAAAAAGAAGCGAAATACGAAGGAATTGAGGAGATGGACGATAGAGAGATAAAAGGAGGTAGAAAGAAGTACCTACGAGGGAGATAAAAGTGCAGGGCCGAGAACAAAAGATAGAAAGAAAAACTGGAGTCAGAGAGCCGAAGGAGAGAGACAACGACAAAAACGAGAACCTGAGAGAGAGAGAGACGAAGTTGGATAAGGGAAGATAGAACGAGTCGATTGCCATGAAGAGGATAGTAGAGCTCGGAGGGGTTTCAATGGACGATATACACGCGTTTCCTCGAGACAAGACGGTCAATATCGTGCCTGTTACTCGGTCCAGCTTCGAATGCTTTCGCAAAAATACGCGAGGCTGTATCGGAAGGCGGAGAGTTCGCAACGAATCCTTACTCGTCGTTCTCGATCTTCAATTTTTTCATTTCTATTTTCTCTATTTTTGTGCCATCGCATTCAAGCTTCTAACCATAAACCAACCCGTTCCAACCAAGAGATACGTCATATGCGGCTGTAAACCGCGGACTCGGTTATCCGGGGGTTAGATGTGATTGTCTGAGAACAGTAGGGGTGGGTAGGGGGATGAAACCATCGTTGATCTCAAATCTCATCTCCAGAGTCGACTTTTTGTTCTCGTTCATTTCCTTCGTCTCTCCACTCTTTGCTCGATCCTTCGTAGACCCTGTCCGCAAAATGGGGTCGTCCGTTCGAGTCGATCCGCTTTCCAAAGGGCGCGAAAGGATACAGTTTCCGGTCGTAAATTTCTCATTTCAATGTTCGATGAAGAACTTTAAAACGTCATCAGCATTAGATCGAATAATCGAGTCACGTAAAAAGAATTCCAACATCTGGGGACATCGCTCTCGGAAGGAGGACACCCTTATTTTTCGAACCCTGTTTGATCTCTGAATATTTTGCATGCTTACAACTTTTTATTCAAGGGGTGTATGTATCTTCGTATTGCCTGTTACCCACATTGAAAAATCTTCACTCCATTTAATTAATTCGAGAAATTGTGAGAACCTCATGATAGAAGTGTGGTCACCGTTTTATATGAGCACCCTCATACAATCTTGGCAACCACTTCCACCACACTTTAGACGCCTTGTTTCATTTACTCCAACAATATTTTATACTCCACCATCGCCATTTATTTCATGGGTTATCCTGATGGGAATGGGACAGGATTTTCGTTCCTGGTAAATACGTTTATACCCCTCGATGTCGCAGCGATGAAATTCACATTTTACAATTTAATTTAGCTCCGCGTCCTCCGCTCGGTGTACTTCGAATAGTACAGACAGGTTACATGCAACCTGTATAGAAATAGTCGACGATACGAGAACGAAGATACGTGCGCGGTAGGAAATGGTGGAAGGGTAACAAGTCTGGATTTTCCGAGTGGTGGAAAGACCATTTTTCGTTTGACGCGAGCCGGTAGACGGTGAGGTGGCAGTTCTGTCGGGAAAATTTACGATCCGAGAGCACCGACCGTACCGAGGACTTTTCGTCGGTTTCTCATAGCGGAGCTAGACGAGAAACCGTTCAACTTGGTCCGTCTTACTCGCCACCAAAGGACCAAACGCGCACGATTCTGCTTTAAAGTGGTAGAGCGAGAGAACTTGCAGGTACGGCCGTAAACGTACGGCGTATGAGGCAAAAGCATGGCCGTAACCGATCGAAAGCACGAGGGAGAGCGGAATCTTGGATCGTTCCAATTAACGAACCGTACGTGCTGGCCCGTGGCACCCTCAACCGGGTCAATCTCTCGTTCTTCCTCGTTCTCAAACGTTGATTGGCTCGGTCGAGTTCTGTTAAGACCTCTTGATCAAGCCCCCTCATCCCCGTATTCTCGCGAGCCATATAAGCTACCACGGTGTGCATTACACCGGGAACAATGGACGCTTCAAGGAACGAAGCTTAATAAAGGATGAAAATCAACTGGACACTGGAATCGCGTCTCGCGGGTTGTCGTATCGGTTGTAATTTTCCACGATCGCTCCCTGGAGATTGTCCATTGGCCATAATGGGGAGGTGGGGGTCAGAGGGTGGCTTAGGGGTGGGTTATAAATCTGACATTTCTCCCAGCCAGCTCTCGGTGCAGGTACGAGGAAGGTTGCATGTAACGTTGCTACGGTGCCGAAAACTTATCGCCTCTCGGCTCAGCGAACCGGTGTTTGCTTCTCACCCCCTCATTCCTTCGCCAATTCTCTCACACACGGAACAACCATTTCCCGTACTCCACCGGCTGCGAATAAACGAAAATAAAGCTCTACTCACCAATCTTAATTCCGAGCAATCGGTGACGATACAAAGTCGAGCTGCGCGGATCTAGATCTTTCCCTTCCTCGAAATCGCAACCTCGACAACCCCTAGGGGATCCGGAGTGAGGTTGGTTTAACCACCAGGAATATAAATAGAGCAAACACCCACGAGAGAGATGTACGTGGTCGGTCGAAAAAGACAAAAATAAAACAAAACAAAAAAAAGTCATCGCCTTCCTGGCCACCCTTGTGGATTCTAAGGGTTGGGGGTGACACGAAGAAATATAGCGCGTTTAAACGCGAGGAACGCGCGTGTCTCGCGTGGTTTACCTTCGCTCGTCCGCTTTGCGAAATTTCTCTTTCCAACATCGAGACACCCTCCTCGCTCTCTTCGTAACATCAACGAAAAAGCTTCGCGCTTTCATGTACCCGATGTGCCGTCGCGTCCCGGACACGTAACTATCGGAGGGCGCGAGAGCAATTTGTTACACGTCAGATTTCAATGAAGTAACAGGCTTTCTTATCGCCTCGCTCCAATCTCGAATCTCTCCGCGGGAGTCTCCAACAGCAAGAGGCGACCCGTTGCGAGGAGAGACGAGAAACGTGACGCATCGGAGACTACGCTTTACGGTTTGTCGCACTTATCCTCCCACGACAATAAAACCGATTCAACGAGAAATTTTCGAAATAAAATTCGACTGTCGCCTCCGAGCTTACGATGGTAAAACAGATTTTCTCGGAACTTAAGAATAGTTCGAAATGCTCACGTTCTTTCGACGTTAAAAACAAAAATATTTCGAAGTGAGAAATTGCGACGGGAGGGAAAAAAAGAGAGCGAGAACGGAACTTTCTTAAAGAACCGCGCGTCACTTGACGTTTTAGTTTGGCAATTCTCGAATTTTCGCCAAGTGCTATTCCTACGATCATGTTCCTTTTCAATTTTAACGCTGACTCGACATCGCGATCCTGAAAAACGATTGTCGACTCGAACGGACATTTTTATGGAGGACAAGTTCCATTAACTCGCTATTGTAGTCAGGACGTGTCTCGGGGTCTTCGCGTTTGCGACAGAAGCGACCACTGTAATCAGAAGTACCCGCGCGGATCCCGGGCGTTCCTACGATGGAGCAGGAATCTAAGGGCAATAAAGCGAGCTCGGCTGACAGGGGATGGAAATTTAGAGGCGCCCGGACTCGACTCGTTCGATGTCCATGCGTACACCGACGAGTCACGGCGTCTTTTACATCCGTGTGCACACTCGACGACTCTGTGTGTATTCCGTGCCGAAAGCTAAACTCGTGAATCGGCAGGATTGGTTTCACTGTCGTTCTCGATTACCAATGGATGAGACCGGGGATGAGAGGCGTAATGTTTCACCGTCGGAGAACACGAGCGAGGATTATTCCTCGGTTCTAAGCCGCCGTAAATATAAATCGATCTAATCGTGAGCGATCACACCCCTCTTTGCCAGACCAGCCACCCTTGCCAGCAATCGACCAGGCAATCGAGAATCGATTGCCGATTGCATGGGACTATCCGGCAAGGGATGAAAATTAAATCGCTTTGATTATCGGAAATTCACTGGCGTGTATTTTTTTTCTTCGATGTATTTCAGGAAAAAGATATTGAACTAGCTATGAGTGTGATACATGACGCGGTACACCACCCTTGAAATTATCTTCGATCGATTTAATCCGAATATTCCATGACCGGTGACGACAGGATGCATGATTAAAGGTAACGGAATCAGAATGGACGGAGAGCGGGAATGGACGGAGCAACAGAGGAATCAGCGATGAAGACCGGGCACGAGTAGGTCCGCAAGATCGACGGCACAATGAAGGAGCCGGATGGAGGACGACCCATTCTCCGTGTGTGACTCGCTTCTGGACATGAGGAACAATCGAATCGGGCTTCCTATTCCGGTGCTACGAGGCGACATCGGAATTCCCGTGCGGCCAGTGGGAAACGCGTAAAGGATCTCCAGTATTTGCGGGGATTAAATTCGAATGAATTTACTCCCACGGCCAAACCAGTGCTTACATAGGTGGCCAACCTACTACCGTTTGACCTACCGGGCACATCGTGAGAAAGGAGGCATCGGGTCCAAGTGACGCGGATCCGGAAAATTTAGAATCCCACCCCTACGTGAGACAGGTGGATAAATAAAAGTCTGCTGGTCACCGGACGAGAACTTCGTAGCGAGCACGAACGATCGTTACTAACTGTCGTGCCGGCTTTCCGTAGGGTACTGCGACCCGCGAGACAGGGAGAGATAGAGCCAGAGGTCAACAGCATGAATCGTGCATGGTCCAAGCGTGTCTGTGTGTACGGGATCGCATGCCATCCGGATGAAAAATGATTCGTGTCCAGCGACTGGCTAGGACGACCTACCTCCCCGACGCATGCTTCTCTATTTCCAGTCGCAGAAATCCGGGCTATCAATTTAACGCCAGCCCGTGGAAGGGAGGGAGGCCTGAAACAAAGAGCCGAACGACCATGGAACGTCATACGGCTCGGACAGACATAACGCGGGCCGGAAATTCCGGAACGCACCCGAGTACCGCGCGTTCTCGCGTCTTTCCCGGCATTATCATATCGTCCTGGATAAATGATGACCCAGCTGACACCACAGACGGAAAGGCATTTCTTCCTGGGATAGTTTGGGGTGAATAAAGAAGTCGAAAGTTGGAAATACGGAGGCCGTAAACGCGGTCCGCTGGATTACCAACGTTGCAATTTAGCGTGGGCCTCGATCATACGGTTCCTGAATGGATTTATCAGGATTTTCACGCGGCCATTTAGGGGATGTATATCGTTTTATCGCAATCCGCGATGAGTACGATCGGTGTCCCAGCTCATTCCGCAATGGAACTGTGGTGTCTACGTGCACTTTCCATCTCCCCCGGTCCATAGATTCTTGGGACTATTCCACCTCGTTGTTCCACCAGCACCATGGATTCGTTGTCAAGCTGTCCGTGATGGACTGCGCTGCTGCCACGGCAAGTTTCACCGTGATATATCCTTCCGCTGCTGGTGCTATCGTTTCTACCACCACCGGGTTCGCACTCGCGCTTCTGTTTCCAAATCGCGAGCGCGAAATTCCTTGTCTCGTTCATCACGATGCGATTCTACCGTTGGATGCATTAAGGATAATTCCCTAGAGAACATCCAGAAGTGGCGATCATCATCGTTATCCCAAGTCCACCCTTTCGCTTCTTCTCGCTGTTAACGTTGTTATTAGCCCCGAGACCGGGTAGAACCAAGAAAAGCCGAAGCAGCCAATAGCAAAGTTATAAATTCTTTGAGAACCTTTATGCCGATCGACTGCCCCACTTTACTCCCAAACCCTCGCTCTTTAGAAAGCCACTGTACTAATTGATATCAGTACTTTGATCCATTTGCAACAGCGAGATTCTACCGTCGTCACTAAATCTTCCAACGCTGCCACGAATAATGGAAAGTTGCAACGTGAAAATTACTGTAGCCATCGGTGTACCAAAGTAACGATGGGAGTAAGAAGTTGATGACCTTTGAATCGTCAATTCTTGTTTTCCAGCTCATGCAGCGATGGCTCAGCATAATTTTCCGATCGTGCTTCACCCTCTTCATTGCCAGGGGTAGAAAGCTCATATCCGTTGATTAAAGCACGTTGATGAGGATTGGTAAGGGTGGGCTTACGGGTGTTGTGCATGTGTGCACACCGATAACATCACCTCTACGCGTAGTCTATTCCTTGTTTCAGTAGCAGACAAGCAAAACTACAGAGGCCCGGCCCAATAAATCCATGGTTCGATTAAACTAAGTTTAAACGGAAGTCCTGCACAAAACACATATAGTTATGTATAACGTGGGAAATACGCGATGCTAAATCAATTAACGAAGTTGCGAACAAACCCGTATACGTAAATCTCGAACCAGCCACGGGCTCGAGAACCGTACAAGACGGGGTCGTAGGTACAATCGATGTCTTCAAGGAGCGTTAATAGTAAACGCGTGAATGAGTTCTTAGCACGTTGTTGGTGGATCAAGACTGGGTATAATTATTGCCTGACCGGCTGTTATTGGCAGGACTTTGTCCATGACCCGATTGGGGTCGAGCGAAGCACCCGGGTGCCAACGACTCTATACCATTGATCCCTTGTGTATTAAATTCTATCTTCGCTACTAGTTTCCTGTGAAAACCACTCGCTGACGTTTCTCAAGTCCCTCGTTGCGAAGGTTGCAATCGTACAAACTTACCTAAACGTCTATTATCTCAGGCACAGAGGGTTCCAGAGTGTATACTGTGTATAGGCACAGTGAATGGCGCCCGGGCAATTGTGGAGAACTCGATCCAGAGACGTTCGAACGACCGGATTGAGAGCACAACGACGTTTGGGGGATACAGTCAGGTGTACATTACTCGAAGGGGTTAGTGGAAGGGGTTAATGCCAAAGGAGGTAAACCGTAGGATGCGAGGCAGAGACAAGGGGGTTGATTACAAGCCAGCAAGGCATACAACCCCCAACCCCCAAAACCACTAGCGAACTATTCCAATTGATGCGTAGTTGTAGGTGGACGGAAGGTTTGCAATGCTGCGGCCTGGTACAGCTTAACAGCGGAGCCTTCGATT
Source organism: Netelia inedita (assembly GCA_964017225.1). Lineage (NCBI taxonomy): Eukaryota > Metazoa > Arthropoda > Insecta > Hymenoptera > Ichneumonidae > Netelia > Netelia inedita. The sequence goes on along the minus strand of OZ024921.1, from coordinate 28,727,414 downwards.
AAACAGGTTACCTCCTGTTGCGGGTGCTGGGGCGCGGCTCGGAGGCCACGAGTTTACTACTGTTTCATGTTGGCCAATATCGAGACTAAAGTTGCGAAGTAAGGTAAACGTATGGAATGAAAACGATGAATCTGGCTATTGGCAGGAATCTTTGAAGAAAAAAACTTCGGGAATTCGCTTGAGAATCTCTCAAGCAATTTGCAAGTTGGAATAAAGTCAATATGATCCTAAGGTAGTCCGCGCTGGCAGAGGAAAGTTTGATGAACGTCGATGAAATCAGATAAAAATTTGATTGCTAGGGCAAACGGTGGATATTAAAATGGCGTCGCTGAGGTAGAAAATCGTAGGATTATAAACCTCGAGAGCAGTTTCATTATTTCTCATTTGTTCTAGAGTTTTTATTCGCAACCGAACGCAGGTTTCCTGAAATCCGTCCGATATCAGGTCGTCCCTATTATCCTATTTATCCTTGTTGAGCCAACACTTTTCACTCTTTCTTTTCTACTCGAATGAAACAAGTCGCTAGTGCTGCAGTGGCAATGTAGTACATGTAGTAAGCGAACGGTACATTTACCGCAATGTAGCACGGTGTACTCCGACATCCCTCGTTTCCTTTGAAGCCCCTGCTCGAGCGGAGCAACGATATCCCCATGAATGCGCCTGCGGGCGTTTCGCATTCGTGTATACTTGGCGTTCGTTTTGGTAGAAGCGAGGGAATGCTGCCAGTCTACCGACTGGTGGCACGTGCCCTATCCTACGATCACTTTGATTAGCGTCTACGTAAAGGTTGATCGGTTAATTTTCAATCACGATCAAGCCACTCTTGCCCGACTATGACTATTTTCAGGCTTTCAAGATCTTCGATGGGTATTAATCAATCCATAATATCATTAGAGTGTTGCCTATCAAAGCTGGCGACAGTTTGACAACTTGGCAGATTTTTGGTCCATCTGGGGTGGAAATTGCCCTAAGAGCTCAATTAACGAGATGCTTTCATCGATAAACAGACCGAGTGGGAGTACCTATACCCGGTATTAAAATGAAACCATATGGCACGACATTGGATAAAATCAAATAAAAAATGGAATACGAAGTGAGTGGAATTGGATGGCTCGGTGTATGAGGAGCGCTTTGAGTGTGGCGTTAGCTAGTGCACTGTAACGTGAGCTTGCACAGAAGGCTTTTGTGGGCATCGAGTGTGTGCTTGACCTGTTCATCGGCCGCAGCAGAACTATCGGTCCAACCGCGAGCGAGGCTACACAGGGGTTTTCCGCAAAACCCTGGAAGTCTCCAAAGCTCATCCCTACCATATGCCTTTCCAACCACCCAATTCGTTCCCCGCTACTTCTATGTCAAGAGCACCGTGGGTTTCCACCCTCACTCTCGAGTCACCCCTAACCCGGTCCCCGTGGGTCAAAGCCAACCCTTTCGACGATATCAAGAATCAGACGTACCCTTAATGCTTGTCGAGTTGATCAAAGACAGACGATTCGCAAACGTTAAAGCCATTGAAAATAATTAGTTCCAAGGGTGAATTTGGAAATCAGTGGAAGAAACTTTATTAGATTCCTCTCCATTTTTTCCCATCCAACTCGCACCAATAATTCGCAAAACTTTCCGGAGATGTTCACGGCTCTATGAAAATTCCTCATCGATCCTTCTCCTCGCCTATGCATCGTTACTTTTTTCCCTCCTTTTCCTCATTCTGCGTTCGAAAAGAAAAAGTCGGTCGCGGCACTCGGTGCATTTTGTTCTCGACTCTGAGTGAGCTTCGACAATACCAACCGCGGGAGCTTTCACGATAACTGCCTCTCGATGATGGAAACGCTTCTATCCAGGCTAACTAGCTCTTTCGAACCTTTCCAACTCCCACTCTCCACTTGCTCTGTACAGCCTGTTCTTACTTCCTCCTTGGTATATTTTATTGTCTCAATGCCAAGAGACTGTTTCAATGACAACGAAAGCTTTTCGATGAAAGTCGTTGCATCGAGTAGGAGGGTGAGGTTCGTGGTGAATATGGAAAGACCACCCCTTCCCAGCTGCAGGTGTGTTAGCTATGAAATAGTCGAGCAAGGCTGGTCCATGGCTATCGCCGTTGCGGAAAAGCTATTTCACACACACGTATCCCATTTTATATACGTACCAACGTGAATATATATATATATAGATAGATATATAGATATACGTACATATATACACGACGGGCGATTAAATGCAAATCCCAAAGCGCTTATCGGCATCGCCGAGGCAGAATGTGGCACGCTTGGCACGCCGCGAATTCCACACGCCCCCGCGGCTTTTCCCCCGGCGCAATCCCTTTCTTCCACCCTTTAACCTATGCTTTTTCTCACTCGCTATATTCACCCTCGTTTACCCCCTTTTTCGATTTTTTTTTCATCAGTTTTTTTCTTTTTCCAGTGTTTTATTTTAATTTTATTCCATCGCCGTGGCGCGATACAATTAGCGGGTAACCCCTGGTGCATCCTTTCGCTTGTTAATTAAGGCAACTTCGCCACCGACGCCCAACGGAAATTATCGTGTCTGAACATTTCACAGTTCTTTTTTTTTCTTGTCCGACGGTTTCAACATGTTCTTCCAAAATGCGAAAATTTCTTCAGAATTGCCTGGCATGTTAATATTATTTTGTTGATTGCTCGATATTTATGTATTATCATTGTTATTTAAAAATATTATTGTCGAAAAAAGAAAATCGTTCGATTAGAAATTCCAATTTGAAAACAAAGGGCAATGTCGTGACTCACCGTTCGATTTCCAGGATGCTTGACGTGACAGCTCAGCACTGCTTTCTGACCAACGATCGCCGTTACGTTTCTCGTTGAAATATCGTCGAAGTAAGGCTTGTCCCATGCCCTCGTTGGTTTACTACTTCCTGCAACCACACTCGCCAAGCTCGAACCTTTTGAAACAGAAAAATGTAAACAAAAATTATTCACGAATTACAAAAAGCAATAAGAAAAAAATGTCAACCCCTATTTTTTACATCCCTTATTTTTACAACCCCCTGAAACCGATCCTGATCGACGATCGGAATTCGATATTTACCGCAGGTGCGAACACTCGATACTTTCAACGAACGTTTGCACATTCGAGCGAAAATTGACGGTCGCGCAAAAAAAGAGCGAGAGATATAATAAAATCCAACGTTAAATATGCACCGGTGAATTGAACGAAATTTTTCGAATTTCGCGAAATTCAGTTATACCAGCTCGACTCGTTTAAATCGTTGACTTCTCTTGTTTGACGCGCAACAAATTTCGCCATTCCGTGGTTTACCACGCACAATGTCAATACGCGAGGGAAGCTTTCTAGTCGTTCTCGTGCTTGAAAAAACTCTCGCACGTATTTTTCGCGAACGCGTTAAACGAGTTTTCCGTGTATTTGAAACACTTTTAATATGGCAACGAACGATACCTCGATCAAAGTTAAACAGTCGGATGAAAAAGATCGTTATTTTCCTCGAATACACGTGGTAAAATTCGTCGAAAATTTTCATGGGGTAAATTTTGAAAAATTTCATCATTTTTTTAAACAAAATAAATTCAAAAATGGAACAATGTTTTGTTTTTTGTTGAAATAAATCAGAAAAAAATGAATTTGTCTGTAATTGCCAATCGTTAAAATTTCGATCTCCATCTTAGCTTGAGCCGGGGGTTGACAAAATTTCGATAATGCAACAAAATTGTTGAAGATAATTTTCACGTGGAATAACGAGAATTTAACGTTATCGACGATAAGGTGGAAAATAAGATCGACAGGAGAATGGTATAAGTGTACTGATGGAACGATAAAGGGAGGGGTAAAAGGGGGGAAAAGGGGATGATAATACGAAAACGGACGAAAACGATAAAATTTTCCATTCCGGTAAGCGCGATTCGCGCAACGAGGAGAAAGTATCGTGAGTCGAAATTGGGATGGGGGGGCGGGAGGGGGTGGGGATAGTGGATTGTTACGAACAACTACTCTACCCGATGAATCGGGTGAAATTGCTGAAATTCGATTAAACGCAGTCAGGGCCTCTCGCGAATCACAATCCAGCCCCGAGAACCCATTTTACTCGATTTTTCTTCCCCTATTTTTCTATGTTTTTCTCATATTTGTTTTCTTCTTCTTTTTCTTATTATTATTTTTATTATCATTACCATCGCAACTTTCGCGATTTTCCTGAGTAACATTCGAACGCGACAACAGTCGTACGCGAATTTCGATAATTTTTTTTCATCGTTATTTTTTTTCATCAAGTTTTAGAAAATAGAAAGACAAAAAATTTACGACAATCGAACGTTTCCTCGGCTTAATTCGAGCCGAGAAAATTTCTTCGCGAACATTGGGTTAAATTTCGTTCGCAGTTTGTCGCGAGAATTGAAACTTGGAATTTTTCCTCGACGAGGGGGTTGAAAAGATAGGGGTGGCCGTGGGGTAGTTTTTGAGAAGATGTATTCGAGGAAAGAAAGTAAAATGTCGCCTCTCGGGACATTGAAATAAATTTCTACTAGCGGGCTCCTAGAAGTAGAAATAAGGAGTAGGAAACAGCGTGAGAGAAAGGAAAAGAGAAAGAGAGAGAGAGAGAGAGAGAGAGAGAGAGAGAGAGAGAGAGAGAGAGAGAGAGAGGAGAGAGAGAGAGAGAGAGAGAGAGAGAGAGAGAGAGAGAGAGAGAGAGAGAGAGAGAGAGAGAGAGAGAGAGAGAGAGAGAGAGAGAGAGAGGCCGAGGGAGATTCGGCGCGTTCTCGTCGCTCCATTGACTCCAATATCGTTGAAATGATATCGGGGAACGAAATTCATTAGGCAAGTGGAGATGTGGCCGTTGTCGGAAAGTTTTGCAAAACTGGTAAAAGGCGAGGGAGAGAGAGAGTGAGAGTGAGAGAGAAAGAGAGAGAGAGAGAGAGAGAGAGAGAGAGAGAGAGAGAGAGAGAGAGAGAGAGAGAGAGAGAGAGAGAGAGAGAGAGAGGGGGGGGGGAGGGGGATGAGAGAGAGAGAGAGAGAGGAGACGACGCCATATAGCTCCCACAGGAAATGTATGGTTGTAGCACCGTGGGGAGAACTATGCGATTTATCGCACTTTCCGTACCGAAAACCTGTATACCAACCCGTGAAACTCTATCCGAGTGCGCACACCGTCTTCCTTTTCCTCGAATCGCTATCTTTCACGGAAAACTCTCACGGTGATTCGTGCTTCGCCACGCTTATCACAATGCCCTAACGCGAGTGATTCACGACCACTGAATATCCCTCTAAATCGTACTACTCGTCGTGACATTTTCCTTTTTTGTCAAAGACTCGCATCGTCGTCAAATTATATTGTTCGTACAATCAGCGAAAAAAACATAAAGGTATAGCGAAAGCGCATAAGATTCAAAAATAGCGCCACGCGCATGCGCACATGCGAGGTGAATTTTTTTTAATCTCGCTCTTCCCCTCGAGGAATATTTATTTTTACAAAATTTCGTATCGTCGTTAAACTATATTTTTCGTAAAATGAGGGGGGGGGGGGAATGATACGATTGAAAAAGAGCGCGAAATTCAGATTTCGCATGAAACATTTTCTCTACGATTTTAGAACGTGCGATAAGAGAAGAAAAAAATGTTTTATCAGAACAAAGCATTTTTCTCGGGCGAGGGTGAAACAAAAAAGAGCGAACGCACCCTGGGAGCATTGCGTAAAAATAAATTCACGTAGGCGTGTTACGATACGAGCCGACGTTATAAATTCTCGGAAAACGAGAAAAAGGCGAAAAAAAACCGAAAAAAATCGCTGAAGTTTCAACGAGTAAGAGTAGTAAAGCATTCGTCGAAAGTTCCTAGGCGATATAAAGTACGGAAGAGCGAGGTGAAATGGACCCTCGGGGAAAGGAAAAAAAGCGCAACCCCACCCTCTTTAATAATAGCATTTCGCCACCCAAGTAGCCCCGACAGTTAACGTTTTCCTTGGTTTACCCCGTACCAACGAGAGAGAACGCAACTATGATAAATCGTAATCGAGGGAGAAATGTTTCCACCCTTATTCTCTTTTATTGCCAACAATATATTTGTTTTTCTGTTTTCTCCACTTTCAATCCAAATCAAGTTGCCTAAATTTGTATTATAGGGCGAACGTCGTAAGACAAACGAGACGATTAAAAAATTTATTTTTGCCTATTTTGGGACGTTTCGAGCAATCGTAATTATCGAGAGTCGATCGTTATGGCCGAGTATTCATTATCTTGTAACGCGTATCTAAATATCCCTTCGTGCAAACCGTTTTAAGCACACGTGACGGGTATTATCACACAGTTCAAGCTGTCCAATCTCGTCACGCTACGGCGTCGCTGAAATCACGTTTGGGTACTTGGAATTGAATACAGGGCAAATTCAGCCACCTCGGTCTGTGTAGAATTCAGTCGTGCCACACCGGTAATGACTGTTACTATCGGACTGGCTCGACTACAGTCGCGTCACTACGGGGCGTTTCGACCCGCTCTTCCAATTCGCACATGCCCTTGCCGGTGCAACCCTTCCTTTTCCACCCTCCTATAACGAGGTCACAACCTGTCGGAAAAAAAGGAAACCGATCTCCAAATGGAGAGATTAATTACTTGGTTCGATTTCTGTACGTTTAATTATTCTTGAAAAAGTTCGAGGCCTTTCGTTCGTTTCGAGACTTGGAATAGACGATTATCGTTGAGATATTTTTTTACGAAAGTCGCGAAGAGAGGAGAAACTTGAAATTCGAAGTGGTAAAAGTGTATTTTTAATTCTTACAGGGGAAAATATCTGTGTTATAAGGATTTGTCTTTTAATTAAATGGAAACCGTGTGTGAGTACGACACATAGGAGATTATGACAAATGACGGTGATAGGATGATTTGCAGTTACGATTTTTTGAGTTAATTAATTAGAGATCGAACGGGCCATGATTGTTTTAATTCCGAGGTCACGCATCACCCGGAGAGGAGCGTGGGCCGATTATGATATTTAAAGGTTTTCAATTTTCAATTATAATTTGAACGACATAAAATGAACGAATCAAACAATTTCAATAGAATCATTGTTGACAATATATAACGTATTTAATAATTCACTATTATGGATTAGCGGTAGACCGTAGAACAATGCTGCCAGATTTACAGATAAAAATTTCTTTTTTATCTCGTATTGAAAATAAAATCACCTTCGACCAAATAATTAGTAGTGAGACTAGCAAATGTCAAAGTCCTAATATTTAAAATACCGAACCGCTCACTTATAAATATTCCTAGACGACTGTTCGCTTGCAAGAAATAGGTAGCCACCTAGCGGCCGGCGATTGTACTAGATGTCGCTACTCCGTCTCGCCGCTCCGTGCGGCGACAGTTCTTCGGTGGCTGAGCACTCTGAAGTTGGTCAGGATATAATAATAATTGTTCTTATCATTGTTTATGAAGGACCTGGGATTTATGTGGAGGACTTGGGATGGAGATATGGGGCGTGTAAGTCTTGCGCATAACAAAATTAGTTTCTGAACATAACCGTGATCCGTGTGAAATCCCGGATGGGAATGAGATCGATCTGAACGATTCGTGGCAGAGCCGAAAAGAAGCGTTACTCTAGAGACAACCTGCGTGCGAGTATGAGTGGACTCATTATCGACATAGTCAGAAATTGCCCTTAATATTAGCGAAACTTAACGATCGACCAATTGTCCCTTTCACAATTCCCCAATCATACTTTTCAAACAATTGTCCTGGATGAAGCTTAGAAAATTACTCGGTCTTCAGGTTCCGGCAATCGGTCGCGTTACAAATCAACGACGTTGAATTATCGCTAATTCGTATTCGCTATGTACTTACATAGCTGCTCGCCAATGTGTGTGCCTTGGAATTCACGTTTGCCAAGCGAGTTTGCGAGGCGAATCGCGATAACAACACTGCCCCATTAGCGGCTCGGGACGAGAGTCAAGGGGCACAAGCTGCCCCGTGAGACCTCCAACCCCTTATATTTCCCCTCACGGATGGAAAGCAGCGGCGAATGGACGAACCCGGCGTGTAGCGAGCCCATATTCTATTAAGCGGATGGTTTACACCACATCATACACCGTCGTAAATATACGGCTGGTAAACAGATTTTGATACGTGCATGCGGAGTTGCTCGTGCATGCACAATGCGCACCAGGGTCCAGGGTTACTCGGGTCACTCGTACGGAGCTCTGAAGATTAATGTATATGTGAATGTAAACCGTTCGAAGATCGACACGCATTCGATATATATTAATTTTTTTTAAGTGACGAAAACGCTGATGACAATCCTCAGCTCGTCGCTTTCACGAAGCGAATTGATACCTATAATAAATGAGACGACAATTTAACGAAACAATCGACGTACGTATCGATGAATCGATCATCACTGTTCTATCTCATGTCGGAACTTCGTTCGACAACTGCGCAGCTAGTAACGTGCTGGCCGCGCAGGTTGCACTCGTGACGACCGAGCGTAGAGAAGCGAGGTTGCATAGAGCGACATTGCAGTGGATGATAGGCTTGAAGTTGGCCAGGGAAAACGGCGGATATTCGAAAAGACCGAGAAAAAACGTCCTTCAACTATTTTCGCAAGCTAGAAGGCACATACTCGACCGTGGTATCTCTTATCAAGTATTAAAGCGAGAGGACGCAGTGAAGAAGCTTCGTTCTCGATAACAAAGGTTATGCACGTGCTCGCGCTCACGCGCGTACGTCCACGCCTCGCTAGACTCCCGTTATTTGACGACCGTCAAGATTCGACGTGACCGGAATATCTTCTCGAAACTTCTCATTACGCTCACTTCGGAGCTATTTTTCTCTTTCCCCACTTGCGTCATATTCACATATTCGTCGGGGCGATACTATCATTTCGTATGATCTACGACCTCCGATAAGCCGTGCTTCTCGCGAGTACCCGTGCGTATGGTGGCGCGCCCTGTCTCGTCGAACGGCCGCTAGATGGCGCCACCAGACAGGAAAACAAACGAAAAATCTTTCTCTTCGTCGAAAGTACGTTGTGCCCAAAGGGATAATGAGCTTTTGCGTATACTCTTTGTTCTGGGCAAATATTTGGCCCGATGTGATGTGAAAAATACTATGTATAAATATATATATATATACAGTTGCTCGAAAACGTACTGCACAAGTGACGCTAGAAGCCCTTGTGCATTAATTGCACCATTGCTAATGGGCGACCCACTGGCAAAATACGGTTTGGGATCCGTACAGTAGCTGGGAAACGTCCCATACCAATACCCTATGTATGTGTAGATTTTATGCATACGTGTTACATCCGTATCTACATTATACGTATACACATATATCTTAACGCGTTACGCATGCGCAGTTGACGGGAAAATACGAAGGTTTGTCCGCTGCTCGGTTCCCAGTCAGCTCCTGTATATGGTGTTTAGCAACAACACGCATATGAGCTTTAGGTATCCTGTATATCGAGCGGGATTTGCTTATTAAGTGTACGATTAATTGAACAGCGAGAACGTTGCTATATATTGCGTCAGCCCCAACGTACCGCAACGTAAATATGCATAAGCAATTTTGCATCCGCACACTCGTTATATATTGGACGCGATGGATGAACAATGCGAAACTGGGATAAATGCCCGAAAAACAGCGCGCTCTTTTTTTTCTTATCGACCGCGATAATGAAAAATCTGCTCCGTCGGTAATAAAAATTACTAAATATAAATTTATTTCCTCAGTGTGTGTGTTTTTTTAACCGCTTGTTGACATTGCGGGTACTAGGTACAATCTAACGATTGTTTCACCCGAGTCACGCGTGTATCGAAAAAAGCTTTGACCTTTTCCCGTGTCCGAGCGTCGACAAAATGGACGCCTGGAGGTAAAATGGCCGTTTTTAGCGCTGTCATCGTTCAGGCTTGCAGCTATTCTTTAGCGTCGGACCAAAATAAAGTTTTATCACTGAGAGTGACGGGAAATTTTTCCATCGGGTGGATATTCGACCCCGTTCATAATTTCGTTTGTCACGAGAAAAAGACAAAATGGAAAGAAATTGAAACAAACGACTGCCGCGAAATAAAATTAAATGCACCTACCTGCCCTTGATTGGACTATTCCGGAATAACAAGGGAGGGATGTATTTGTGTTTCTACCAAATGTATCGACGCCATTACCGTAAAAGGCTCGCCCCGGGCAATAATAATATCGGAAAGGAAGGCGGGCTCAGTAGTGGAAGCAGTGATAGTTCCGGCACGTCTGGGGAGCGAGCGAGAGGGATGATTTTGCCGATAGTTCGAACGGGAACGTGCGCGAGCGAACGAGGCAAACTTTTCTATCCAAGTTTCGAAGCTTTAAAGCGAAAAAGCTTTAACGGGGCGTTCGTAACTCCGTTCGTTCGACGAACAAAAAAATGGCGATTTTTTATTTTTATTTTTATTTTTTTCCTTTATTCCACCGAATAGGCCGCGGTGAGAACGCCACAGTCCTCAACTCCTCCCCGGTAACTCCTGCGGTCCGCGATATTTTTTTTCCACCCCCAGTGCGAGACGTGCGAATGAAAAATAACGAAAAAATACGATAAGCCAGCAAAAGCAAAGTAGGAAGGGGAGGAAAATATCGAAAGATTTTTTTTCACACTCTTTTTCCATCCTTAAGATGATTTTTTGTTTCTTTATTTTCAAACCTCGCGCTATTACGTGGATTTTTAATCGTCGCTTATTTACGATAACGAGGATTTCGTTAAACCAAACCCTATTTTATTCGACGAAAAAGAAAACAACAATAAGGGTTGAAATTTTGTTAAGGGTGGGTCTCGTCTCGAAATAGTACCAAAGAGGGGTTGAACAAAATTAAATTTATATTCAACAAATCGTTCGTTTTCGTAAACGTTGCCTACGATAATTGAATTTTCCGAAAAATCTACGATTATCAACCCAGAGGGCATGCAAAGTGTATATGCAACGGATCGCAAAATCCATAAATTCATAGATTTTTTTACTCTCTCACTCATTCCCTCGCCGGGGTGGTGGGGGGGTGCTTCGCTATCACGATTTTCGTGCAGGAAAACGAGAGAGCCAGCACCGACTTTACGAGTCACGTAAAACCTTTACATATTACATGGGGACGAAGGGGTTGGTACGTGAACGAGAAGAACGGATAGAGAATGAGAGGGAGAGAGAGACAGGAATAAGGGTAGTTCCGTCGTTGATGTCAGATGGAAAGTAGAAAAGAAAAAAAAAAGTAGAGAGAAGGAAAACGTTGTTACGTGTGGGTTTTCGAAACGGTGATGCTGAAATATAACCGGGGATGACGTTTTCTCACTCAACCCTTATCGAGTTTCAACCCCCTAAGAAAATGGCCTAGCGTGTCGACCGACGAGGTACGGAGACGTCTTGGGCCTATTGAATAAAAAATTCCCACCCTGCCAACGTCGTCTCGTGAAGCTATAAACAAAGGGTCATCTAGCAACGCGCCGAGGGGGATGGAAGAGGGATGAAAAAAAAACTGGACAGGTGTTCAGGGCAAAACGTCGCTTTGCAACTTCTTATACAACGCTTAGCTCTCGCCTCGCGAGCAACGTGAATCTGACGTTTAGCTTGTTCCGCGACACGTAGCGCGAGGGGGATGAAAAAAAGATTAAGCACTGGGAGAACCGAGAGAAGGACGAAGAAAGAGAAAGAGACAGAGAGAGAGAGAGAGAAAATAACGATGAGAATAAACACGTGCAACAACGAGAGTGCGAATGAGGTGTCGACGTTTTTTTCTCTCTTTTTTTTTCTCTTTCTTCGTTCATGTTTCCTTTACCGAACGCCCCGTCTCCACTCCCTCCGCATGCTTTGATAAAATATTCGCACGGTCGCACGTTATCTTTTGTTCGAGGCTCGTTTCTCGCCTCATTACCGTGAACCTCCCCCCCCCCGGGCGAGGGATCGCGCGTCAAAGCTCCTCGAGAGAGAAACACAAGCGTATTTGCTCGATGATGCAATTGTCCTTGTTTTTAAAATAAATACTTATATTACGGGCTTTGCGCGTAAAAAAGAATGAAAAAGTTTGAGCTGTTCGATTTAAGCGAATTAAAGAAATTGAAAAAAAGTGTATATGAGTTTTTTAAAAGTAAATAATGAAATAGGTAATGAAAAATAATTAATTAAAATACAACAGGACTTTCGTAGGAACGTCCGACTGGGTCGAGTGCCCTTGCGTCGTTTTTTGTTACTTTGTTGCGTTAAACTTTATCCGGCGGGGCCACGAGGTTAAAATACCACCTGTTTGTTTGCTTTAGGTAAGCACGCTCCAAACTTGATGGTTTAAATATATATATATATATATATATATATATATATATATATATATATATATATATATATATATATATATATATATATATATAATCTGTATATATTTATATATATAGGTGGAGGAGGAGCATTGCGGTCGGTGGTTCGGGATTGTACCGAAGCCATGAATTATTAAACGATTGTAAACGAGCCCGAGCGTCCAAGAACGTTCGTACTGTGTAACAAGCCCCGTGAACCATTGGCGAAGTTCTGAGCAATCAATTAATTAATCAAAACTCGTTGGCTTGATTATACATACGCGGTGAAGTCGAATAAATTAATCTAAATTCCGAACGATCGGGCACGGAATCTCGATGGTACGGGGCGATATTTTTTTTTGTTCGAAGACTTTTCGTTTCTCGTTCGGGGTTATAGCATTTACGTGCTTCTATGCGCACGTCTGTTGCGCACTAGCACGCGGCTGCGCGGTCGCCGACGCGTCGGCGTGAGACCACGCGACCGCTCACGTGCCTGCGCGAGACCGGTCGACCGCTCACGCGCCTCCGCGATACCGCCCATGCGCAAATGCACGTTTGTTTCTATCTTCGGAAAATATTTTCTTCTCTTCCGTACCATTCGTGACAACTTCAACGTTTTCCATATATCGAAAACTGGCAAGCGTATGGAGAGACTGAGAAAAACGAAGCACAGCGGGAACAGTGTACACTATGCGTGGCATACGTCCGCTTATTTTCAGAGACATTCGTATCGGTATGTACCTATACGTGATATATAACATAGCGAATCCAGGGTCGTGAATATTGGATATGTAGGTATGCGAGAATCGCATTCACAAGGCGCTCGCTGAATTATTGAACGATCGTAAATGAACCGAGTTGAACGATTGAGGGAAAGGTGAGTTTTAAAGCAGCGCATTCGTTTAACGATTTAATCGAAGCCTTCGATGCTCAAACTCGAGTACGTTTAATTGAATTTGCATAAGACCGGTGTGCACGGAATCGAGGGCGGTGAAATGAAAGAGGGTGCAATACCGAAAGAAAGGGGAATGGGTACTGATTGGCCTATCTATTGTAATCGATATATAGAGATAAGGTTCAGGGGGTTGCAGGTTAGGGATGCTAAAAAGTCGCTTGTATCGTCTTCGCACGAAATCGAGAGAAAGATACTATGACCTTGAGGGTACTCAATGTACACGACGCTACATGGTCGATCCCAATTTATTCATAAATCGCTCATTCTATCACCGACATAAATAACATACTGATTTTTCAAAATTTATCGAACAACAGTTTTCTTTTTCTTTCAACTTCTTAAAAAATTAACCCTTTTCCACGGGCTTTCGTTTCTCGAATTAATCGAATAAAAATCGTCCATAAATGATACTTTTATTTTAATCATTTATCTTTAAAAGATTGAAGAGTTTGAGCTTTTTTAACGGTTGGTTTTTAACATTTTAAATATAAAGTCAGAATTTCAAACGAGTAGGTAACTTTGTTTTATCTCTGGTTGTTCAATAGGGGAGTTATTCATATAAATATATATAACGCTGGCATATCCGAGGTTCAGGGACTGCGAAAAGGATAGCAGTATTAGCAACAGTAGCGATATAGCGACGGTAACAGTGAATTCAAGAGAAGGTTCGCGAAGTGGCAATGTTGGAACACACTGAGACTCCCTGGTTTTGCAATACGATTCGACAATACCTGAGAGCTCCTTTTTACGACTGGCGTATATACACAGCACGTAGGCGCCCTTTGAAATGGAATGCAGAACACGATTCGTATTCCACTTCGAATTCGAATGGAACTTCACTCGCGACGATTTCACTGTAAAATTTTATTCGCACAATCGGCCAGCCTGTGTGTCATTATTTCAGGTTCATTAATTGTTTTTTCCTCTCTCTATCTCTCCTCAATTAATCGAATTCGTCCGTTTATTTTTTTTGCTTTACATGGAAATAATTCTTTCGTTTTTTTTAATTGAATTTCACGCTTGTTAACTCGGTGAATAACGAAACAAAAAAAAATTTGTTTACATTGTTCTCCTAAATTTGGAAAAAGGCCAGGACGAAATTATGGTTGAGAGAGCTTGGGTGGCTTAAAAATTGCGGAGGAAAGATTCGTTCGTGAATATTTTCCAGCTTTTCCACGACTACTTTATATCCAGTGCAACAACAGACATTTTTTCAATATAATTAGCATTCGTCTCAGCACGTGTGGTACGTGCATCGCCTATTCTATGTTTTGCGCTATTCAGTACAGACTCGCTGCTTGGCTCGGTCTCGTCGCCTGCTGGTCTGACTATTACGCACTTTTTCTACTAGCACGACGCTCGAAAGCAACACGGCCTCTGGTCTACCTAAAATAAATACAGAGTAATACGAGGATTTTTGGGTAAATGGTACGTTTCTTAATCGATTGTGATAATTATTATTACGTAAATATTTTTATCATACTTTATCGTATTTCAACGCAACAAAAAATATCTTTCTATAACTTAATTTTTTTTGCTATTAACTCGAAATTGAGTTTTCAAAGAACTTAAGAGGTTTTATTTTCTATCCGGCTCTCAATAAAATTCTTAGAAAACAGAAATTCTGTCGTAAAAAACAACGAGATGAAAAGCGTCGGACCATCCGTAGACTCTTACTACTTGCAACGAATTCTTAACATGGTATCGTCGTCATTTCGCCCCCGTAACTTTATCGCTAATCGTATTCGAATCATCGCAGCGAATGACCGGAGTTCTCCAAACACAAGAAAATAACAGGACGAAAACGACAATAAAAAATAATAAAAATCGGGAATAAAATGCAATCTCGTTCCTCCTTCGACGAGGGACGTTAATACGACCCAGGTGGCAAGACGCGAGACGACGTCGACCGTTATTACGCCGGAGAAAGAGTAAGATAGAAAGAGAGTGAGAACGGGAAAGATCCGAGAGAATAAAATTGCGGGCACGATACGCGAAAAGTGTGAGGAAACAGCTGTAACCGAAGAGCAGCACCGAGTAGAAACAGACGTACGTACACAGACGCGTCGAACAGAGATACACGGACACAGATCAGATCGATAAGAGGATGGTTAGATATCGAGGGTACGGAGAAAAAGAGATGAATGAGAATGGCAAAGGAGGAAAAGGCCGAGGAGATGTTTAATGCAAACTCATCGATTCACCAAGCCCTCGGGACATTTTTCTCTCTTTCGCGCGGCTGAGACTGGAAGCACTCCCGTCACGCTCAACCACCGTACGGTTATAGTTCGCTTTATATATAGTGAGAGAGAATGAGAGACCGAGAGAGAGAGAGAAAGAGAGCTTTGAGACTTGGAGAGGTTGGTGTTGGTGTGTCTCGAGCAACCCCCGCACACGTTATACAGAAAGATTGCGGGCGAAGATTCTATGAGTGATGAAGGCCGCGGTAAAGTCGGATCTGTGGGTGAGGCGGAGGAAAAATAAAGCTGGACCTTGGCGTTGAGGAGTAAAAAGGAAAACGAAGGAGGGAAAGAGAGAGAGAGAGAGAGAGAGAGAGAGAGAGAGAGAGGGAGAAGCCCTCAGGTCACATAGGAGAGCTTCTCCAGCAACCCCTAAAATCCGGCCTCTTGACACGGACTTACGTTAACCATGCTCACTTTTTTATCTTCCCTACATTTTTTTTCTTTTTTTCTTCTCTCTCTATTTTCTTTTGTCCACTTTTCTCCCGTGGCTTAAATCGATAGCCGTTAGGAACTTGAGCTCGTCCTCGAATCGAATTTTGAGTCGAGTATGAAGTTGACTGTGAGCTGTCTCTTGTTTTTTTGTCTTCAGTTTAATTGGTCGAATTGTCTGTATAGAACGACCGGTTTTCGATTCGACATTTGATTAATTATTTCATTCGGTATATGATTAATCGTTACGTCGAATGATTCTAATTGATAAATGCGATTTAAATATAAAAACAAATATCTACGTGGTATTTTTCACGCTGTATTTATTATTTTTAATGCGATTATTTGTTTACGATTTTTTAATGATTTTTTATTGCGCTTGAAGATCCTTTTTCGCGTCACGTTATTGTCTTGGGAGGATGGTAAATATAATGGAAAGAATGATACGACATTGGCGAATAATTAATTTAACCGAATACCCTTTTGGCCAGTCACCGCTAAACGGTGCCACTGCAACAATCCCACCTGAGTAAGTTCAATACGCGTTAATGCGTGCGTCGGCTGGTTTTTATTATTTAATTCGAATATAAAAATTTACTTCTTCGAAGAAGTAAACTACCCCTTACCTGACGAGTTTTTCGACGACCTTCAAACGACCTTTCGATCAACATTTCATTCGAGCTATCTCGACGCTCGTGTGAAAATGAAGTTTTCCATTATTTAAAAAAAAACATCCCTTCCTTCAACCCTCATCTTGAAGACGAGACAGGAACGACATAACGATCGGCCAATCAATGCGCCATTAACCCAGAAACAAAGAGAGTGGGAAGCGATGAGAGCGAATGCATTCCGGAAATCCGATCGATAAAAAGACAATCACCATTTAGGAACCTCCATGGTATTTCATCCCCTTCATCCCGAAAATCCTCCCTTGTACAATCTTTCCATATCTCGCCTAGAACCGCGATTAAACGCGGCCAATAACTAGACCGAAAATTTTTCGTTCGAGTAAGCCACCCTTCCGCGAGCGTGGCATTGAACGAACGAGACCGGACCGTTCGTTGATTAGACGCATAATTCTCTCCTATCATCCACTCAGTCGACGGGGAAGCGAAGCATGCCGGCGGAAAGATCGTAATACCGGACGTTCTAGCCACCGCCGTTTTCTCTACCTCGATTTTTTTTCTTTTTTTTCGTCTTTTCTCCACCCGTCAGTTCTCAATCTTCTCCAACCCCCTTCTATATTATTCTCGTCTCACTTGACCGAGGAATATAACGGCCCTGCCACCGGTACCCCGTGAATGAAACATCTCTCACGGTGAAAACGAGGAAAAAATGGCTCTCTCTCGTTTTCTCGGGGTGAAACGCCCGGAATAGAGAATCAGGGATGAAACAGGGCGATGGTGTTCATACGCTTCATCCCTTGTACCGGGGGTGAGTTTTCGCTGCCGTGATGTTTTTCAGAGTGGGGTGGAGTACTCGCGGGGTAGTTTCATCCCTTCTCACATCCCCTAGCGACAAGATTCTACCCTACCCTGTCGTATCTACCCCTCCCTCTCTCCTCTAACGTTGTATAGTAACCTCGATTCATGGCCACCATTAGTCTCTTACGAGAGGCGATTTCGCGTTGTTATCTCGACATTGTATCACGGGCCACGGCTACGTTTATTTTTTTAAATAAACGTTATATTACTCTCGTGGTATAAGCCACGAACGTCATGAATATATGTGTATTCGCGTATAGGGTCGAGAGTCGAGTCATTCTGACGCGGAGGGTTGATGAATATTTCTATTTCTATTTTCTTTTTTTTTAGGGGTTGGAAAAGGTCAATGACCGCAAAGTCCGAGCGATGTGTCTGACGGGGGAGAGGGACGAGTCGAAAGCGAAGACGAAGAATCCCTAGGGGTTATCTTCGAAATCGCTCGGTAAATCGGATTTAAGCGGCCATTTTGTAAACTACCCCTAGGCTCGACGTGACAAAATGCACGAAATTGGTCTCACGGGAACGAGCGTTTTACGAAAACGTAGGTTCGTCGTACAATTCGAGGGAAAACCTGAGAATACAGTGTCGAGAGATGTAAGAGGGGTTGTTTTCATTGGTGGGAAATCGGGGGGTGGGTAGAGGGCGCATTTTTCCAATTTTTGACAGAAAGCGAGTGCCGGAGGGTCGCGACGGTTTTTCGTCAAGAAGCTCAACGAACCGAGCGCAGGATTGTCAGACACCTTGGCAAGCGTGACGAAGGGGAAAAAGTTACCCAGCTTCGAGCTTTTCAACCCCAGGCGACTCCTGCGGGGTGCCAACTGCTCCGACGTGTGAGGTAAGACGGGTCGAAAGGTTTGGTGGGAAAAAAACGTGAGAGTAGTGTTTCTTTCTCAGAGTGCGAAAGAGTCTTCGAGCTTTTCATCCTCTTGCAACCTCGCGCAATCTCAAAATGTTCCAACCGACAAAAACCACCCCTAACGGTTCCGTGACTTTTCTAGCAGACACTTACGTTGCCATAAGCAGCTAATGGAAAATACAAAGTACGGTTATTATCGCTTGTAATATTATAACTTTAGCACACTCTACGGAGGTCAACTACCCCTTCGTATGTATTTACGATTTTTTCAATATCACTTTTGAATAGATTTGGAGGAGAGAAGAGCGACTGAAATAATCGTCTGGAAAATACTAAAAAACTACCCCTATGTCGCCCCTATCACTAGCTCATCACCTAAGATTCCCCCCTCGGCAAAGTTTGTCACCAAAGGCTAAAATCGAACTTTTCCAAATCAAAAAGAAAAGTTGGAGGGATACGAAACGAAGAAAATCGTGGCTTTTGGTAACTTCATTCTCCAACCGATCGTTAATTGCCTCCAAGGGTGTTTTCAAGAAGAGCGAAGGAAGGTTGGCTCGAGCCCGAGGGAAACTTGGCAAACGACGCGAGTTGTACCAGGTTGTTCCTCGCGACGTTTAAACGTGCACGACGAAGCACCAGCAAGTGACACGAATTGCATAAACGTCGTCATAGGGTGCATCGCGTCAGCGTGTCCTTTCACTTATATCGCGACGACATTCTTTCAAACGGCCAACCCTCTCGTCGTTCTCTTCATTTTAAACCGATGTTTCAGTCCTTTGCGGAGCTTAAAGCTTTTATCCCCCATCCCGCATCATCCCCCTGGCGTTGCTAAAGATCTCGAACCAACCCCTTCGCGAATTCATTCCCCGTTCTTCCTAATCCTCTTTTTTGCCCTCTCATCCCTCTCGATCTTCCGTGCAACGATACAACTCAGGACGTAGGCGGGAAGAGAAAAAAACCACCCTTGAAATAAAAACCCGTGCTAGCGATTTGAGACGCATCGGGGGGTTGCGAGACTCGACAGTCGAAATAAATGGCCGGATGAGCGGCGCGAAAAAAGGAGGAGCACCCACGAAAGAAAAGTGACACCGAAAGGAATTCGAGCTCAGTCCTCGTGACAGGGGGTTGCAGTTAAAAAAGTGGGTGGTTGGACGAAAAACGATGGGGAATGAAAACGCTTTGATCGTTTTAGGGGGTAGTTCCTATTGGTACGATAGTTTTCCCAAAGAGAAACAAACTATCGGCGCACGGAGAGGGAGAAATGGAAAAACAAAAAAGAATAGGGACAGGGTTTGTATCAAGAACGACGATCTCCGACGTGCCGGAAATAAATAACAAATTATCAAAGCCACAGCCGGGTGGAAAGGGGTTGGATGTTGCTTGGCTCGTAAATAAGAAACTGCCAGGCCCTCTTTTCCACCCTTGCCGCGAAAACTCCTCTCTCGGTTTACTTGCTTCGAACCCCTTCAACCCCCTTCGACCGCGTTCAACCCTCTTTCAACCCCCTCTCGTGGCACTCCGCCGCCAAGTAGTTCACGGGTAAAATCAGATGGTTGTAAATCGTTGTTGGGAAAGGAAACGGACGAGTCGAGAGTTCGCTCGGTTGGTCACGGGGGTGGTTCGGTAGGGTAGTCGCTGGTACCGAGTTTCAGATCGTTTCAGGCGCACGACCCAGTGTGAAACAAGACCGGTTACTACCGGTAGAGAATTCTTGCATCTTGTTTTCTTCTGTTTAACTCGCGTAACGACGAGGGAATATTTAGAAACGCGGTCCGTCACGAGAGGGTTGAAAGTTCTTGGTGAACTTGTCAAGGTCACCTTCAAGAAATCCATCGGGAATCGAGCACACTTTGTCAACGTTCAACGTTATTCACAACGTCGTGGAAGTATTAGTGGTCGGGTCAGAGGGGTTAATTTTGGCACGTAGGGGCTGTAAACATTATTTTGTATTTTCTCTGAATCAAAACAATAACTCGGTGTCCGAGAGGATCCGGAGACCAGGAACCAACCCGACGACGAGACGAGACGTACCTCATCATTTTTGATAAATCTCTCGGATAAATATTCTTTTATCTCGCTAACCCTTGGCCTTTTATGCCGTTTTACCACAAATCTACCCCTAGATCAATCCTCTTTCCAATCAGTTCGTTTCTTCCAATTTTTCTCTTATCGCGAGACGTCTCGAGCGGCCAAGAAACATTTTTTTATCGAAACGAACAAAATCGCGATCCCCGATAATAAAAGAACGCCGATAATTTTTATTTTCGTCTTACCCTTTTCGCTAATCACCATTTTTTCTGAACATATCGGCAACCCTTATTTCTCCGCAGCTCCCGATAAAAATAAAAACATCCAGCCCCGAACAAACAATTAAAAAAGACAATCTCGAAAAAAACTCACTCCCCAAAAAACCACCCTCAACAAAAAGTCACGTACCAAAAAAAACTACCCTCATGACGTAAAATCCTGGAGCTTTAGATTCCAATATTTGCCGGTACGTAAACATTTCCACCCGGACATCCGATATCCGTTAAATTTGCATCGAACGAAAGATATCCCTCGCGTGAAGCTACGTCGACGATCGAAAAACTTATTCGTACGACAATGGACGAAACGAAATAAAAATGCGTAAAACACGAAGAAGAACGGGAAAAAGTACGGAAGTGATACAAAGAGAGAGAGAGAGAGAGGAAGGTCCGGAAGGACGAAAAACAATTGAAAGGGATTTCCTGACAGTGAATAAGAACATGCAACCCCCTCTGTGTGTTGGGTTTTGTTCGTGCACAAATACATATATATATATATTGTGCCAAGATCCTTGAAGAATCGAAGAGTGAGCGGAGTAAACAGGGAAAACAAGAGAGAAGGTAGAAAACGTGTTGGTGAATCGCTGGGTTGAAGCTGGCAAACATTTCACCCCCTGCTCGAAGGTGGCTAGGGGTTGGAGGGGGTAGGAGTCCGAAAGGATGGTGGTAGGGGATGAGAGGCGAGACCTAGACCGAGCGTGTTCTATTTTTCTTCCGACAACCCCCCCCCCCCCCTTCAACCCCCCTCCCCATCCCTTAACATTTTCCCCACTTTTACCAACCACCCCTCGTACGTTTCTACTCGTCGAATTAATGGTTCGGGCGTTAATTGTTTGCCGATCAAATTTATTCGTGCCTCGAGAGGGTTTCGAGCGAAACGGGGGATATATCCTTCTGGGCTGTGCCACGAGGAGAATATCAGCGTGTTTGGAACGCCATGAGGAGAATGTGTGTGTATGTATGTGTGTGTGTGAGAGAGAGGGAAGTTGGGAAAAGGGGTCGATTCTGTGCCATCGCTCTTCAGGGTGATTCTCGTACTCCTATCACTGCCATTCCCTACTGGTTTAATGGGGCTTCCTCGGT
This sequence comes from Netelia inedita, assembly GCA_964017225.1. Taxonomy (NCBI): domain Eukaryota; kingdom Metazoa; phylum Arthropoda; class Insecta; order Hymenoptera; family Ichneumonidae; genus Netelia; species Netelia inedita. The sequence continues at coordinate 28,705,776 of OZ024921.1, read as the reverse complement.
ACGGCCCCATTATCCCTTACACACCTTCTATCTCTCTGGTATTTACATAAAATCTCGGCCTAACCAACCCCCTAACCCCCTTCGCGATCAACCCCCGCCACCACCTAAACCACCCCTTGGTCGTCGAGTTACAACGAAATGGTTTTTACCATACTCTCGTCTTCTTGGCACTGACGAAAATTATGCGGGCTCTATGGTCTACGTTCTTAGCTATCAACCCGTATTGTATGAAGATATATATATATATACGTTATATACCATGTAAAGCTTAATACATAGCTGTCGGTGCTTTTGGACGCTGGTAGCATGAGCACACGCACACGTAAGGCTGATATTTGAATTAACGAAGCTCATTATGCACGCCGGAGAGAGAAAACTTCCACTCCCGTTGGCAGTGGTACGAGAGGGTAGCTACCCTTAGAGAAAGAGAGAGAGAGTGCTCGAGTGCGTTTTACTCCAGTATTTCAGAGTTCAGCGGAAGTCGGTGTAGACGTACTAGCGAGCTTTGCACCGACAACACTTTCTTCAACCCCTTTGCTCCCTTTAGCTTTTGCACCCTTGCACGTTACATCTTGGACTTTACGCCGAGGCGTAAAACAAATAATACTCGACGCAGGGGAGTGTTTTTTCCTTCTTGCTACGTTCATGAGAAGTATAAGGTAGCTTTGCGATGAATGGAAAGTCAAGGGTGCGACGGTTTTTTAAATTTCTCACCCCCTGTTGACAGTGAGAAAATGGAAAAAAGTAGTACGAGTGAATTTTGTTCGTACGTTAATTTCTTGTTTAGTCACGGACGTTAGACGAACGTGAGGATGGTTTTGTGACGAATGAAAAATTGAGGGTGCGTTTATTTTTTGTTTTTTGAAATTTCTCACCCCCTGCTGACACGAAAAAAAATACGAAAATAAATTTATGGTCGGCTATTTTATTATTTCTATACTTTCGTGTAGCTTTCGGTCCTGGAGCGATTCGTCGAGGCGGATTAACCCTCTGTAACGCATACAAATAAATACACCCCTGCGATTCCTTTTCGCTCTCCCTGTAGACACACCCCTTATTATAAAATAGCATATGGAATACTTAAACGTAGTACGTTTCGAATGAATGGGCGAAATACTCGCGAAAGGGGTAGCAAGGGGGTAGAAAAGGGGTTGCCGAGCTTGGTCGAGTGTAAAATATTAAACATGGCAGACCGCGAACTCTCGTACGAAGCGGGTCGTAGCTCCATGGCACGAAAATTCTGGCGAAGAAGGTGTGCAACCCCGAATGAACAAAACCCATTCCCTTAAGCACCGAAGATAAAAAAAATCAATAATCTTGACATTTTCTCATTTTTTCACCCTTAAACACAAGAGTCTATCCGAATAGATATTAATAATCGGAAAATGGACGAAATGTCAGAAATGTTGATTTTGTGATTATTTCCCACCCTTCGATACTCAAACCTACCCCCTTGGGCATCGATCATAGAAAAATGGACAGATCGACAATGATTTTAATACTGTAATCTTTTTTCCACCCCTAAATCCATCCTTTTGCACATAAAACATTGAACAAATTGACACTATATCGGAAATTTTCGACATAACATTTTTCCACCCCTAAAACGCATAAACGTACCCAGTTAAAAAATCCTCAAAATCTCAATAACGTGCTTATTTTTCATCTCCTAAACATACAAATCCACCACCTGGTCATTCATCATAGAAAAATAGACACGATATCAAACTTTTCCAGATTCTCACGATTTTCCACCCTTAAATACAGAAAACTATCACCTTGAAAAAAAATCGTCGTAAAATTTAGGAAACATTAAGTAAATTGTCATGAATTATTCGATGTAAGAAAAAAATCATTTCCTGGGCAACGATTTTAATGGAAGGTTATCGTCGCATCATCGCTATAGGGGTTGCAAGCTCGATGAAGCACGTTGTATTATAATAGTGAGAACCGCAGATGCTGTACGTATGTACCAGGCTGATGTCTTGTCACCATAATTCATTCAAAGCGGTTTCACTGTAGTAACATGGTGATGGGGGATGAAGGGGGTGGTTAGGGGATGAAGAGAAAGAAGGGTATAAAATCGCTCTTTCGCGGAGCTTTTGTGGTTCGCGTGCGCGTAAACGTCCCGCGGGCTTGAAATTGAGACTATACCGCTGTCGTTGCTGCAAATACCGGTACATTATTTCCACCGACAAAATGCAAAGCCGAACAACCACCGCAAACACGTCGGGAATAACTGGGGCAGAGGGAGTGGGTAATATGAATCATGTATCCATTATCGTAGACGCTTTAACGATATGAAAGATCGTTTTTTTCTTATGGCGGTCGAAAAAGAAATTGAAACAAATGAATTTTCGTACGAGAATGTATTTTCACTTGTATATAAAAATTAAGGGTTGTTTTTCTTAAGACTTCGTTATTAATATTAGTATTAAAAGTAAAAGTATTAGTAGTAAAATCAACTAGTATTAGTATTAGTAGTAAAATCATTCAATATTATTATGATTTATTTATTAACGTTATAGATATTAATAATAATAATAATAATAATAATAATAATATGTGGCATGGGCAGGTATTAGGTATAGCCACCGAGCACATATCATCGTCGAGCACAGGCAAACGGATCGAGTATTCGAATGGGAATACTTGGTCTCGCCTAACATAGTTCCCCGACATTATATACGACAGTCGAGGCGTTAGAAAGCAGGGGGGTTAGTAGTAGTCGTACTAGTACCGAGCAAACCGGGAGCTCGCGAGTTCCAACGAGTTTATGGCATCGAGGAAAGAATTTTAATTTTCACACGCTTTAACCCTCTCTCTCTCTCTCTCTCTCTCCCTCTTTCTCCCTCTCTCTATCTCTCTCTCTCGCTCTCTCTCTCTCTTTGTCTCTCTTTCACTCTCGCCCTCTCCCTGCTACTTTCATGGAGTCGAAATTGCCCGAGCGAAAGGTTTCGAATTGCGCACTAGGCTGCAAATTTATATCTCGGTAATAATGCGAAAATTTATACAAGGTAATGAATTTTGTTATCGCTAAAACGTACGAGAAATTCTCTTATAAATTTTCGTCACTGCTGAAAATAATTGTTTCTGACCCTTCGTACACGTTTTTAGAAAATATATTCTTGTTTTCATTTCTCGCCCCAAAAGAACACGAGCTATTGTTGTAATAATAATAATTATTGTTATTATTAAACACAATAACCGAAAAAAATTGCAAAATTACATAAACAAATTAATTATTAGAAGTACAAATACCATCAATAATATACCCCAAAGAATTAAATAAATATATTAAATTGATTATAAAAAATGTATATATATATATATACGAATTTCGTGATAACAAATTCCTATCACTTAATTTCGCATTATCACTATTAAACATTCCATAAAAACACAATACACGTATAACATTAATAATAACAACAAATAATACATATAAAATACGAGATAAAGAAAAAACATTAAATACGCGCAAAATTATTTTTACCTTAAATATAAAATTTAAATTAAAATAACATTTTTAAATAGCAAGATTATCGTCAAGAGAGAGAATTTTCTCGATGACTTTATTACGTCGTAATTGGCGCAGAAGAATGGGGGGATAAGGGTTCTGATCACCTTGAAATATTCACGCGTACCCAATGTTGATAGGACGAAGGGTTGCGTCACGCCCTCCCTGTCTCTCTCGTCTCGTGACGAAGGTAAAAAAAGTGCCCGGTGAAATATTCAAAAGCCCAGTGAGGAAAAGTGTAAGTAGTTACACGAGAGGCTTTTCGTTCCTTGTGCGTTTATTTTTTCATGATCATCTCGGACATCCCACGAGGATTTTCATCCTTCTCCCCTTCCCCACCCTCCCACCCTCCCTCCCTTAACGCACAAAAAACCAATTATTATTCAGCCGGCACGAAAGTCCTTGTCACCGAGGGAAAAACCTCTCAAGCCCTCCACCGTGAGGCTTTTCCTCCCTCCCTTTCTCATCGTTTTATATACACGACAATATATACATGTATGTGTATGTATGTATTTTCGAGGCTTTTCGAAATATCTCGACACGTTTTAACGATTTCTCTGGTCGAAACAACAATAATTATTATTCAAAACACGACGAGCTCTTTCATACTGTACCACGCACACAACATTCTCGATATAATATTGCACACGTTCTCTATACATTTAATAACTACCGTTAGGGTTGCAAAAAATATATGCGTGTGTGGGTGTGTGTGTATGTGTGTATAATGAATAGAAAACGCATTACGAGTGCCGAGCTCCTAAAACCTCGCTTGAGAGAAGTTTGTTAGGGAGCATGGTGCTACCCCAACCCCCAATCCCATACTACCCCTTGAATGGAGATTAAAGCTCCACCGAGCACGAGAAAGTACCGGGGGGATAAACGTATACGAAAAAGCTCGCGTGCTGTTGAGTACGACGTAACGATGAAAATCTACGTAGGTATTCGACATTTGCGTGGACGAACATTGGGAAAAGTTCGATGAGAGTTTGAGGAAATTTGAGGGTGGGAAAAAAAAGTTGGGACGAGGGATGGTGTTTAGTTTTGGAATTTAATTTCGACTTTTTATTTCTTTTAATTAGTCAGCTAGGATTTTGATTTGGAATGGGAAATTGTAGATTGTTTTTGTAACTATATTTTAAAAAATTGAGAATTTTTTTTGTAACGATATTAAAAAATATTGAGCTGGGGGGAGGGGGGGAATGATCATTTTGGGAATTTTAGGTCGAGGGGTTGAAGCTTGGGGCGGGTCGTGACGTCTGCGGCTCGGCACGGGCGAAAGTCTGATCGATTTGTCTGAGCCGGATATAAATTGTCCGGCTATAAATAATTTGATAATGTCCAGGCGGTCGTTTCGTATAAAAATTGCCGATGAAATGGGATTGTCGACCCCGTCGTATAAGTTCCTCATTCTTGTATCAGAAACACGACGAAGTTTATAGCTTAAAATTGCAGGTTTACGTTATCGTCCAATTTTCAAGGTTTTTATTAATTATTTGTCGATAGAAAAAATATATCATTCGCACCCATTAATATTTCCAAATTTTGTTCTCGATATAAAACAAAAATATTATAATTAATATTAGTTATAAAATGTTAAAAAAATTGTGTGTGCCTAAAAGGAATTTGGCACATAAATAAAAAATATTGTTTCCATATCACGAACGATGTTTTAATATATTTTGTGTCAATATTAATAAAATGAATATCGGATAATCGAAATATTTTCTAAATTTGAAATTTAAGGTAGGAGTAGCGCCACTCTATGGTCAAATGACTATTTATTAATCGCCGAAATAAAAAAGGGTTAGAAGAAAGGTTTTCTGTATTGAATAAATCTTAGGGCAATTTAAACTGTACTCGTATAAATTTATACGAGATCATATTTAATAATTTATGATTAGAAATATTTAACGATTGCTGATTTGACTCGGTTATAATCAGCTGTGATAGCTCTATATATATAAGCTCTTGAAAGTAGTGTGGTAAAGAGGTTGATCTGGCAGCACTGCATTTTTCAATATATATATATATATATATGGAGAGAGATTCCGGGAGCACACGAAAAGTATATATATATGTATGCATTCTTGGTCCGTGGCAGATCTACGCTCGCATGCGCGTGTATATGCTTACACGCAACGTTGCCAAGTGTACCGAGCCGCTTCATGGCGGTCGATCTCCTGCCATTTTCTCAGTTTTCATCGAGATTATTTAAAAAATTCTCTTCGAATGAGTCGGTGACCCTATATTTTTATGGCCACATTGGAATCTTTATAAGATAATCTATGAGTAGCAATTTTCACATCAACTATATCTAATCGATAAGGAGATGAATTCTGCAATCATAGTGTTGGCGGGATGGGTTTCTCATAAGATGCCGTGTTATATTTTCGATTTTTGATCGTAAATTTCTTGTTATAATCTTCGGTAAGGTATTAAATCCTTCCGCCATATGAAAGTTTATCACATAAACTTATATATATTTCAAAATCAAGAGTTCATCTAATAACGACTGCGTCGCTACTCCTACCTTAAGCGAACAAATATTTCAATATATTTTCTGTATTATTATTAAAACAGTATTAATTGACGTGGATCAGCAAAATAAAGTTCGATAACTAACAGATACGACAGACATAAAAAAAAGAATAGACATTGATATAATTTAATATTAATCGATATTAACATATTGAACGATGTACCGAAAACGAATTTGATAAATAGAAAATAGTAAATATAAGAAAATATCACGGAAGACATTTTAATATTGCTTATCAATAATAATAATAAAAATTTTTAACATTTTAAAAATTCGTAATTTACGTCAGTTAATATATTTTAATAAATTATTTCCATTCACATTTAAAAACATATATGAACAATTTTTATTGATGTGAAAAAAACGTTTGATAAATTAAACATAAGGCAAGTAAAAGAGGAAACAAAAAACACATGGGACATTGTCTTCCACCCCTACGGTCCCATGTCTATCTATATTTATATATCGACTATATATAACATATGAAATGGAGTACAGTACTTTAGCCACCCTGAACCACCATCGTCCTGTCATCACCTATATACCGCATACGTATTGTCACGGGAAATCTTCTTCGCCTAAGCTAACCTTCGCAACTTTTCTTGATTCACTTAATAAAAGGCTCCGAGAGATAGAACAAGAGAAAAACCACTGGGCTTCCGTCGCTACGAGTTTCTTTTTCAAGGCAGTTCTTCCTTTTTTCGTTCACATTTCTTTTATTTTCCATTTTTTAACCCTTGCAGTTATTCTCCATAGGCCAGAGACACTGACCACCTTTTTCGACTAGTCGAACTGTCACTTTATATACACCTAGGTACTCGTACGATCGCATGCGAGAAACGGCCGACTCATGCGCCATCTACAGACTTTTTGTCGAACTCTCTTTTCCCATAGCCCTGGCCTTTTTCTCTATCGTACCGGAGTTCGGATCGTGCAAGAACTTTGCTATCACCGGATAAATCCTATTTCATACTCCATCTATTCTTTTTCACTCTTTTTATTTCTGTTTTTTTTTATTGTTTTCTTTTCTTTAGTTTCGCAGCGGTTTCACTCGATTCGTTCGGTTCACATTTGCACCACGGTAAGAATATATGTATAAGGGACGAAGAAAAAAAAAAGAACGACGACGGAAAGTAAGAGGTAGAGGAAAATGCGAGCTGCCGACCTACCCCTCTACGAGAAACTAGGGGTGGTAAAGTGATAAGGAGGAAAAGAAACGCCAACGGGACAACTCTCGTCTGTTCCATTGGTCTCTTTCTTTCAGCACGTTTTCACCATAGACTGTCTCTCGCACTGTCCACTGTCCACACCTTTTGTCCAGTCGACCGAACTCGTCTCGTCCGAGACGACGACGATGCCGACAACGTTGTGCTGGAACTGCCCGGAGAATTGTTCGGAACTTCGTTTCCCTGGGGCGAATCCACGAGAACTTTATACGGTAGATAAATCGTATTCCGTTGCTCGCCACTTATCGCACGTATATCGTGTACATATATGTATATATATATATATATATATGAAAGCACGTGAAGTTTGACAACTACACACTTCGCTCCATGAACATGGCTGACCAATTCGTCAACTTTTTTTCATTAAATTTTTCGATATCGTCCGATCATTTAATTTAAACTTTCAATAATCAATATTTTTTTCTATCAAAACTAATTCACAGTGGAAAATATTAATGGACAATCGTTCATTCGGGATTTTGGTTAAATTTTGCTCAGTCGGTAACAAAAACTGTAAACATGTCTTTCACACGTCGTATCGACTCTATGGACGAAAAAGATTAACGTTATAGAGATAAATTAATTGTAAACAAACGTTTGAATTATTTTCATCGAAAGATTCTCAAAGCAATTTCGAACGAGTTCGATCGCGGTCTTCGTTTTCGACTTATGACGGGGGAGGCTTGTAAGGGGCGCGCAAGTGACTTTAAGTGGTTGCGTCAACGTCCAGGGGGCGCAGGAGGATTACTGTAATCAGTGCGAAGGGCGGAGTGGCAATATGTCGAAGAGCCCGCGGTCCCGTATGTAACGAACGTTCTCTCCTAGAGGTCTTCGTCTTCGACGATGACGCGTCCCGGGGGTCTTGAGAAGCCCCCGCAGGATTAGTTCTGAGCATATCGCGGCAGTTACTGCCTCAAGTACGGAGAAATCGTTGCGGTTGGGTCAAGGATCTTGGCCCCGATGCTCATCTCATCTCATCTACCCACTAGCACTGCTGTTGCTTCACTTCCCAAGAGAGAGCGAGAGAGGAAGAGAGACACCCCCGATATCCCAGTTTCCTCCGTTGGCTCTTCTGATTCCGATTAGACTCTCGGCAAGACCGATACCGATCAGCGTTGGTCTTGATCCTCTCTCCTTCTCTCTTACCACCATTACTTTTCTCCGACGTTGCCCATTGTTGTCATCCCAACGAGCCATCGATTTCGAATGGTACGGACCTTTACACCCAGATGAATTAATATTATTCTGAATTTTTCTAAGGTCGGTTGTTATTAATTATAGACGGACGGATAGATGGTGATGGATGGAAATTAATCTTTTTAGTGGTGGACAATCATGTCTGTGTTAAAGTGCTAGTTGGTGACTGTGTCAGGGTGCCAATAGGTGCCCATTTCAGTAACTCTATTGGGGTGTCACTAAGTGTTGGTAAATATCCCTGTAAGTAACTGTGGTTGGATGTCAGTAAGTGTCTGTAAATGTCAGTGTCAGTAACTATGGTAGAGTGTCAGTGAGTGACTCCAAATACTCATATGAGTAACACTCACCTATGGAGTGTTAGGATTTCAGTAAGTGTTTATAAATACATGTGTAAGTAACTATGTTAGGGTGGCACTGATCGTCTGCAAATATTCATGTGAGCAACCGTGTTAAGGTGTCAATTAGTGGCTGGGAACATCTTCATGAGTACCAGTACTACGATGTCACTCAATATTTCTAAGTGGCCATGTGAGTAGTTTTGTTGTCCTGTCAGTAAGTATCTATAAATATTCATATTGTAAGTGATCACGTTAGTGTCAGTAAGTGTCTAAAAATATCTGGGCGAGTAACCGTGTTAGAGTAACTCCAAGCGTCTGCAAACGTCTGTTTGAATAACTATCTTCCATCAGTGTCAGTGTCAGTAAATGTCTAAATATCTAAGTGAGTAACTCTGTAATGGTGCCAGGGAGTATTTGCTCACGTATGTGCGAGTAACAGTATTAGAGTGTCTGCGAGTATCCACAAATGTCTCTGTGCTAGAAACTGCACGAGCTTGCCAGTGAATGTTCGTCCAGTTTCTCTCCTCGTATATCGTACAACTGCACGTTCGCCTATGCGTAGAGTATTGATTCAGCACCATAAATACGCGTTTGCGTCTGCGAGCTCAGCTGGAGAGCAAATAGCACATAAAAGTCGATTCTGAATGCGCAATTAGGGACAAAAATGTCTCAATGGGATATTCACAATTCTCTCTTCAATCCTCTCTTTCTCTCTCTCCCACTCTCTCTGCTCGACATGCTGTCCAACACATCAATACCACATAGAAATCCAGGCTCACCCCTGGGGAATAGAAATTCGTTGCGCATGGTATGCTATGCTTCTTTTTTTATTATTCATGCCTCATGGTGTATGTATGCGTACAAACGCAGTCGTATGTATATTTGAACGAGCACTCGTACAGCACCCCGGGTCTCTCAGGCAGATGACCTCCCCCACTTCTTCCTCACCCCCATTAAATTATAATCCGTTTCGCTCCGTTTCATAATCACGTTGGTACATAATCGCTCTAGCGAAAATTGGTCCGATTCCCCAGACAATCTACCGGTAGGACAAACGAAAAATCCGGTATAAAAATAAAAAGTCAGATTTTCATATAAAAAATTAATTATTCGTATTATTTTTTAATTAACCAAGAGATTATTCGTCGATGAATTATTTCGTTTGTTATTCGATAAACTTTTTGCATCTATTCAATTTTTGTACTTAAGCTGTTCGTCGAATATATAATTTAATATTTTTGTTCTCGTTATCGAGCGATTGATTTCTTTAACGACCTCGTTATTCGTCTCGAACTCGTTTCACATTTCGCGGAAGAGCAAACCAATGAAAATCAATTGCTAGGAATATGAATGGTGGATTCGTTATCCTGTTTCACCCGTCCTTTTGGTCCTGATTTTTTTTTTGATAATCCCGAATAGTCATAGTATATATCATCGTACTAAATTTATTCGACTGCGTATTTTATCAACAATTTGAAATCATTGGTTCTACAAGGAAATACGAATATTTGGCGAATGGCCAACGTAATTATTTTTATTATTCTGCAAAATCAGCCAAACCATCAAATATCACATAAAACCCCACCCTCCCAAAAAAAACTCTGTTATGTAAAAACTTAAACCGTGGAAAATTTGCACCCTTAACAGATACGAAAAATTCGTTGCAACTATATGTGCAAGAAAAAAAGGAAACGTAAAAATAAAGATCGATCGATTTACACTCTGTTTCGGCAACTTGGCACTTTCGATATAATCGAAGAGGATAAAAGAAAGAATCTCGAGTCTCGGCTCTCGTCGTATCCTCGGGGGTGAGAACTCGAGGGTAGAGATCGTACCCTCGAAATCCAACGTATTCGAGTACAGAGACAATGCCAGTTATCTGAAAAAAAAGTAAAAAAGTTCGTTTTTTATACATTTTTTCACTCCTAGTACTCCGATGCTTCGCCTTCGTCCTCCATCTTGTTCCTCAACCCTCTCGACACTTTCTAAAAGATCGAGGAAATAGTGACCTCTTCGTCGAAAGTAATTCATTATCACCAGCGAAACTATGAGATAAAAATGGTGGTGGGTTTAGCGACAGGATGGAGGGGGTGAGAAAAAGAAGATAAGGGATGAAAAAGTGAGGGATGAAAAGAAAATTAATTTTTCAAGATTTTGACAGGCAGTTTTTTCACGTTGTGAGGAGAGAAGAATTTTTTTTTTCGTCTTTTTAATAAAATTGTCGTTGAAAATCGTGACGTGAAAGAGAGAGAGAGAGAGAGAGAGAGAGATAGAGAGAGAGAGAGAGAGAGAGAGAGAGAGAGAGAGAGAGGAAAGATGATAATAATTTTTTGCATTGATTGAGCTATGAATATTCAAAAGTATCCTTACAACCTCGAGTCCTCTTTATTCGAGGCTTCTCCTCACCCTCTTGTACCCCCGGGGGTGCCTTCCAGCCTTGAGAGCTTTTGCCCACATTTCACCCTCGCAACCCCTCAAGGAGTGCAACATTTCTCCATCGGAAGGAGACGAGGAGGATTTCGACGACGCCGCCGGTAAAATTAATCCATAGGTATTGAGATTATATTTCGACGTAATCCAAGCCCCATCCCTGAGCGAGAATTACGCGAGGACGGGGGTGTACTTCGTCCTGAGGCATTGGATATTGTCACTTCATTCGACGATCGAGATATGTTCACGATCCAGATGCGTAGACACGCCACCTCTGTTCGATATGCGCTTGATCGTGTTGAAATTTACGAATACTATCGCAATGGGGTGCGAAACGAATAAATAGAAAATTATTCGCAACGACGTTTCGGTTTACATTTGTTTTTCTCTGTGTAAACATTAGGGGTAGTTTTTTTATTATACACAATTCAGGGTCTGAATTAAACCCTCCGATGAAATCAGGGGTAGTTTTTCTTAGAATACAATCTCGGAGTTTCCGTGGTTTCATTTGATAAAAAATAGGGGCAGGTTTTTTATAATAAACGATTCAGGGTACAAATTTGGCCCTTGTATGAAATTAGGGGTAGTTTCTCTCTGATTACAAACTCGAGGCCTCCTTTGTTTTTTAAACTAAAAAATAGGGGTTGTTTTTTCATAATACAAAATTCAGGCTCCGAATTTTGCTCTCATAAAAATTCAGGGTTAGTTTTTCTTCGATATAACAGTGGGGAATCTCATTTTTTTTCTTAACCACAATTCTACCGATTTTCAACCCTTCTCACACACGTGTACTTTCCTCTCGTGAAAATCGATTAATTTTCCAACGACCTTGACAAACTGACCGATTCGAAAGATCTTAAAATTTATCATGTGAGTTGGATATTTCAATCGAATCTCAACCCCTGTCCAATAACAACAATGCTGAGGCGCGTGGTTAAAGCATACGCGGGGGAGGAGCTATTCAATAGAAATCGACGCAATCTTTCTTCGCATGCATACGTCTCATGAATTTACCACGCGTTATGTAATATCCAGGCATACACGAGTGTGAGAATATTGCTTCGATCGAGGTGCGAATGCGAAGCGAGTTTACAAGAGACAGTGGATAAGGCGGTTAGGGGATGAAAGCGTATGAGCGTCGACAGGCAATTCCGTGCTACTATATCGAGAGTAAAAGCGGAGAACCGAAGGGATAGTGAGGAAGAAGAGCGAAGATAGAAATGGTACAGTGGCTGTGAAGATGGCGAAGGGATGATGCAGCGGGGGTTGTTGGGGGTTGAAAATGATGGGAAGCGCGAAAGGGTGGTGAGACGTGCAGAAAGTACTGGAGAGGAGCGAACTCCGGCGCCAGCGTAACGACTGCATTCAGCGTAAGCGCGGAACGCCGGAATTGGACCGAGGGTGGCGGAGTGGGGGGTGAGCAGCTAGGGCCGAGAGTGGGGGAAGCGGCAAGTGTTGGCAATCGTCGCTGTATTTCGCGACGGCTTACAGCCCACCCTGTATCGATATTTGAATCGCGCTACGAGCTGCCGCAACTCCTTCGCTTATCTCGCATACATATGCGAGTACGTTGGATAAAAAAAATCTTCTTCGATATCCATCCGGCTCTAATACCCAGATTCTTCTCTATTCAGTTAACGATGGATTTTTCATGTTGAGAATATTCTCGTCATAGAATTTTCCGAACGCTTCGACTCGACATCGTTACATTCTTTAAATACTTAGAGTTCATTTTTTTTGGAAAAATAAATTATTTTACGTCGAGCAGGGGTTGAAATAAATCGAAGGAATGCTTTTTTGGGTAAATCATTTTTGTTCTTTTTTTCGAAAATATGGACTACATTTTATGTGACGTTATGCGGTTAAATACTTTTGTTTAATTCTCTCGTACTTAAGTTTGTAACCAAAAAATTGGCTCGAGCTAAAAGTTAAATAAATTAAGTGAAAGAATTATTTTTTGTATGTTAATTACATTCGATTCTTTTTTTAATCGATGAAATTTAACGAAGCAATATCGTACGATAAAATTAATTGCTCGTTCGATTGTATTTTAGAGCGGGAGAAGATTGAGCTCGTGCGTTACGTGGGAGGGTTGAAAGCAACCCCTGCGAATGCGATACGATGATGAAAAAAAGTTAGTCTATTTTCAACGAGCCTCGGATCGTGGCTTCGTAACCCGCATATCCCATTATGTTTTTCAGAAAAATTCGCTCCAGGCTGAATCCAGAGGGCGGAGGGATCCGTAACCCGACACCGGAAATTGAAAACTTTCCAGGAACGCGCGTAGAATCTTTCGCCCGCTGTTTATGACACGGTACATTATACGAAGCGTTCAATTTCTTTTTGTTCCATCCTCGACGTGGATAAAACCCGAAATTATTGGCGTTACAAAAAAAAAGAGGAAAACCCGTTTCCTTTGTGTTTCCATGTACTTTTTTAAATGGAAATCCACCCTCTGACTACGAATATTTCAACATATTTTTTTCCGTAAAAACGGCCAAGGGCTCGAAAATGATGTGAATATTCATCCCTCGATATTTTTCAATGTTTTTTTTCGCAAAAGAAAGCCGTTTTTAACGAGTTTTAGGGGAGGCCGGGGTCAATTGCGTTAGTGATAAAAAAATCGCTATTTTTCGAGAGAATAATTTTTTTTTTCTTCATAAATCAGTGATAAGCGAAAAATTCTGATCGTGATTTATATCTTTCGTTTCATTGTCGATATTTTCAACCCCTTGTTTTTCTTGTCTTAGCAAGACTTAGGGGTGATGGGGGAGAATTCACTCTGAGGGTTTTACGAACATTCTCAGAGAAAGAGAACCGCGAAATCAGACCGGAAATTGGGAGGTTGTCGCTCGCAGAAGCGTCAAGGACGTGGACTGCCGGCGAACCGAGAGATGGAGTGGCGACGGGAAATATTCCGCGCGGCAAAATGCATTGTTATTGACGCGAGGGAAACAACGTGACGTGTCGATAAAACTCTCCGCGCGCGAAAAAAAAATCCACGTACGTATATTCCATACGGTAAAATATTTCCAATATGTTACACAGTCAATAAAATTGGAAGCAAATAAAATTTTGTTTCCAAAAAAAAAATTTTTTCAAGATAAAAAAGCTTTTTTTATATTTAATTGAAATTAAATGAGAACAGTGAGATTAAGTAATGAATGAAAAAATATATTTCTCGTAGTGGTAAAATTTGATACATTAATAATAAAAAACCCCAAAAAAAAAATTTGTTGGAAAGGGAAGAAAAAAAGTAGTTTTAGTTCGGTACAAACAATCAACTCGGATGTATTCTTCTCGATCCGATTTCGTTTTTATCGACGAGGCACGCGCGAGGCACCTTGAAACGCGTTTTGCCCAAGCCATGAGGGGATCGTTCTCGCCTCTCGCCTTTGACAAACGATAAACCCTTGCGATCGGCGAATTTCTAGTGGCACACCAGGGGATTATGCGGGTCGGAGATACACGGTGACGGGTCGAGGAAAAGGTCGCAATGATTTATTCCCGATTCCCCGACGACAGCTTAAACTTTACGAAGTCGTTCAACTTTTTTCGTTTTTTTTTCTTTTTCTTGCTACACGAGAATCGCGAACAAGATTTTGTACACATACGCGTAATAAAAAGGTAGTATCAAGAAAATCGAATTTATTTTGCGAAAACAGTATATTTTTCAATTAAAAAAAAAACGTTTTTTTCTTTAATAAATAATAATGGTATTCGAAAAAGTTATTTAAATAGTCGCGAGTATTATATAAATTTAATTGTAGTCTAAATAAATAAATTAATGAAATAATTAATTAATTAATTAGGTAAATGACTAAGTAAATTAATTGCTTAATTAAATAATAAGATCGATAACAATTAATAAAATAATTGTGTTAATTAGCCGTCAGAAAATACAATTAAATTTGTTATATTCGAAAATAATATTTAATCGATATTCAGCCACTCGGCTTTGACTTTGAGGAGTAAGTGTAACGATACGTGAGTGGCAGTTGACTTAATGAACAAGGCAATGGTGCTCGAGTCACTGGCAGCTGACAAGCAGGACCGATCTCCCATCGTGACGCTGGTGTGAATAATCGCATTGAGAAAATGACACCGTAATAATCCATCGATAGGATTTCCGTCATCGATGTATCGATTTAAACTCTTTTTTTTCTTTTCTAATTCATTAACACCAACTAACATATTTTTCAATCGATTTTTTATCACAGAATAATAAAATAAAACAACTCGAACATCATTTTTCAAATGGGGCATAAATTTTATTACGCCAAACGACGTAGATGAGGTAAAAAAGGGTTGAAAATAAGAAAAAAAACTGAATTTATTGCACGAAAACAAAGACGCATTTACCCTAAGAAAGAAGGTGAAATAAGGAGGTCTAGCTGTCGTAAAAGATAGTTTATGTCTTGACGAGTCATTTAGTCGTCGTTGGGCAAAGTTTACGAACCGAGCAATCGACATGTGCCATTGCTATACGACCCGAGATCAAGATTGTTTCATAACACAAAGAACGTAGGATCGGCTCGTAGTTTTAATTTCCTGTGCGACAATACAGGCTGCACGAAAAAAAGCTCAAAGAGACGTATTAAGAAAAGGAATCAATTTTTTTTAATCAATATAACAATTCATCAAGTTTGCACCTATATGGATGGACATTTACGATCGACATCGGCTCTTAGAGCTTGAAAAACGATGTAAATTTACCGAAATTCGATATATTATGGATTTTACAGGGTATCGCGAACCTCGAAAAATCGACTTTTCGTGACGCTGTATCTCCGTTTTCGTTCGTCCCACAGAAAATAACTCGAATAACTTTTTAAAGGGGAGACGAGAAGAATGAGCCCAGGAACGTCCGGATCTCTTCATTTTTAAGGCCGTGGTGAATTTTCAAAAATCGCGTTTTTTGGAAGCCCGGAAAAAATGAGCCCCGGTGGGGGTGAGATTTTTTTTTCTTAAAAATAATTCAAAAATGGTCATATTCGATCAGAAATTTCGCGCACATTGCAAAAATTATGGTTATTATTACGATAGACCGTGAGTAATGGCCGAAAAAACGAAAAAATCGCAAAAAATCGCGTTTTTTCGTTTTTTAACCGATAGTTTATCGTGCGAGCGGAAAACTACCATTGAATTTGTGATCGGCGAGCAATTTTCGACCGGAATAAGCTCTAAAAATATATCGAATCGAAGAGTTTCAAAAAGTCGATTTTTCGAAATTATTTGCGAAATTAATTTCCAACCCCCTGACCCGAAGGTTTTGAAAACAAACAATTTTTCGCTGGCCGATTAAAAATAATCTTATTCCATCGGAAATTGCTCGCCGATGAAGATTCGGGGCTTATTTTTTCGGATATCTCGAAAACTCTAGGAGAAAAACGCGAAAAACCGAAAATACCAATTTATACCATTAAGGTCGATAAAATCTGAAAATCGAAAACGAAACCACGATTTTCTCATTGCGTTGGATATATAGATATCGGCATGTATTGAAACTGTAATAAACTGACGAATAAAAATAAAAATAATGTATACTCGTACATTTTTGCAAAAAAAAAATTTTTCGAAATATTGAGAATTTCGAAAATTTGTTGCTAGCTCGGTATTGCAGATCGGCCTGTCGATAAGAACCCAATTGAAGCGTCTGCTGTTTCAGCGTGATGTTCACATTTGTTTCTTTGTTCCTGAGACGGAAAGGGAAGGCGTTGGAACAAATACAGATCAAGCTGCGTTTTGATTCTGGACCGAGACGTCAATGGAACGTGACCAAGAGTCTGATTCAGCGAGAACAGAAGAGCGCAATGCAAGTTTGACCTTCCGATTTAAGGAACAATTATCAAAGTGTACAGATCGTTGACAATAGCGTATGTATTTTTTAACTTTTTTATTTTTTATTTATTTTTTATAGCAAAACGCATGATCGAATTTCTTCGATATGATTTTTATAAAAATTGTCGCAACTATCAAGTATTTTTTTAATGTCCTTGATCCTTGGTACTTTCCTTATTGAATTTCTTTGAATACTCAAATAAACGAAAATCCTTCAATTCCTTTTTGTATACTTGAATCACAGTCAATCTGAGAAATTCTCGAAATGATCAAAATGTGGGCTACAAGAAAACCGATTAATGTAAGAACTGCTTTAACTAGCGTTGACCTAACGGGGTCAACATTGTAGTATTTTGATAACGAGGCGCTTCACCGTATTTCGGTACGTTCACGATTGTGTATAATGAGATCAGCTGATAAGAACAGCTATGTGTGTCGCCATCTACCGCCAACGACAGATTTCATTTGACATAAAAAGAGTATATATATATATATATATATATATACATGAGCAAGATGAATCTTCTACGAGATAAGCAATTCCTGAGGGAAGAGCGCTTTTTTCAATCCCCTCATCATTCTCGACCCTAACGATGATTTTCAAATCCGAGTGATCACGAATTGCGACGATTGATATCATATCTCCCCACCATGAAACCCCAAGATAGAATCATGAAGTATTTATCACCACCAGGCCATATATAGATGCCGGTGGTATCCATTGTTTAGTTTCGAAGTTTACTCCGTGCCAGTAACAAGTGATACCAGAGTTATGGAATCTGAAACGTTGGACTGGTTGAACGGTGATTACGTTCAGAAAGTATTGAGGAATTACGAGAATGACAACTCCATCTTGGTGACGAGTTTGATGTGCGAGCCAGCGACTGCGAAAGGTGACAATTATGGAAGCATCATGATTCGAGCCAAAGTGGAATATTCGAGCAGTAAGTCAGGTATCGAGAGGAACGAGAAGCGATCGTTGATAATCAAGTGTACCCCTATGGTGGAAGGTGCTCAAAAGGATCTGGTGAGCGTGAACGAAATATTTGACGATGTAAGTCGTCCATAAGAAAATACAAGGGACCTTGAATTTTTCATGTTTGCTTGTAGCTAAAAAACGTCAACATCTTCGACATCGAGATAAAAATGATGGAGACGACCTTGGAAAAAATGAACGAGATTCTGGGAGAGGACGACTATCGTTTTAATGCACGAATCCTTCACGCTGAAATCGGACATCCTTCGGTAATAGTTATGGAGGATCTGATCGATCTTGGCTATCGCCTGGTTGATCGACAAATGCGTCTTGATTTCGATCACTGTGTCATCGCGCTTGAAGCATTGGCCAAGTTCCATGCCTGTTCCGTAGCTCTTTATGAAAAGGTAAGCTTTGCAAGTGTCCAATGACATTTTATCTTTTTACTAAGTGAAGGTCACCTCTACTTAGACATGTGACAAATACTCATAAACTTCATGACTTTCATGACCAAGGGCATGACCTTCACAGCTGGAACGACGAGTTACTGACTGAAGGTCATGACCTTTGGATTCTGTGTTGTAACAGATCTTTCGATTTTCAGGATCCAGATTCAATAACAACGTACAATATGGGTTTGTTCAATGTCAACAATCCTCCAGAGATGAAATACTTCTTCACCAATGCCGTGAAATGCGTGGCGAACGCGACGAAGTCGTGGAACGAGCTGGGACCTAGGTACGTTCTCCCTCCATCCTCAAATTTGCTCGCTTACAATGTTTTTATTTATATTTATTTGATTCTTCATAGTCATCACAGCTATAGCGATAAACTATCGAAATATGCCGAAGATTGCTACGATACAACTGCGAAGATCGCTAGGCCAAAGGATGGAGAGTTCAATGTTCTGAATCATGGTGACTTCTGGCTCACTAATATGTTGTTTCGATATGATGCAAATGGCAAGGTCAACGGTCATATTTTCGTGAGTACCATTGATAAATGACCTTCGGTGACCTTGAAGGTCAAGCCCAGAACTCATCGGAACTTCTACATTTTTTTGTCGACAGGTCGATTTTCAAATGTCCTTGTACACTACTCCTGCGATTGACCTTGTGTACTTCTTTGCCACGAGTATTTCCGAGGATGTTGAGCGCAATCATCGAGACGTCCTCATCGAAAAATACCTGGATGCCTTGACCTCCTCGTTGAAAAGACTTGGTTGCAGGACGAAACCTCCTACGATGGCTGAGCTGAAGACGAGCATGAAGGAACGAGAGTTGTATGCGCTGATGTCGTCCTGCTCGGTCCTGCCTCTAGTACTTGCCGACAAAAATGACGTGGCGAGTTTGAATGAAATTTTGGAAGCGACGGGTGACATTCCATTATACAAGGGGCTTGCTTTTCGTAAAGCGATAGTCGGACGATTGCTCGACTATGATTCTCGTGGATTATTGAACGCTTAATATATTTCATCGGAAATAAAATTATATTCTATGAAAAATGTATTGAGCTTGAAATTTCAATGGCATGTCTCTTACTTTTCGACCCAATAATCTGAACGATCAGCACGGTAAGAGATAAGAGAGATGATTGATAAAGACCTAAAAAATTACACGATAATATGTAACATCACCTAATCTTTTTCCATTCTGAGAAGTGGGAGAGGACTGAGGGGTCGATGATAAATTGATCTCATCGAGGACGTATCGACGAAGATAAAATTTCAATGCTAGCCCTGACAATTACGGAATTCGATGCACGAGTTCTCGAAAGAAAGCAGCATCTCGTAGTGATTGTTGGATAGCGAATATACTCTTTCGATATGATATCAGTGACGTGGTTGTCCATCATATTTTCGTTAGTGGGATGTGATTGATCTATCGAATTATCGATCTATCGATGTATCGATAATTCGATTTATCGATCTATCAATTTATTGTTTCATCGATCTACGAATGTATCGATCTCTTTGTTTGATCTCGATCAAATCCAATAATCGCAAAATATTTTGTACAGGTCCTTCACCGTCTACGTTCTCATGATCTGCATTCCGAAAACAAAAATCATTTCTTTAATTATTTTTTGTTTTTCTCCTTCACAGTTGACCGAAGAAGTTGTTGAATTCTACGTGACGAATCGCGATGATTACGGGGTCAACAATATGGTATTTGGATAACAATGTTCTTCACCATATTTTGGCAACTTAACGTTTGTGTATAATTTCACCAGCTGATAAAATTAACCATGTATGCAAGTGGGTGTGGATCGGCAAGCGTCAACGTCCGTCAAATATTTCACGTTCCACAAAAACAATATAATATATATAGCCAGCATGATAAATCACCAACGAGATAAGCAACTCATGCAACGATTCTCAAGTGAGAAGGCATTTTTTCAGTTAAAACAGTTTCTGTCGTCTGCGAAGGAAGACTCTCTCTTCATCATCGACGGTAACACTAATTTTCTAATCCAATTAATCACGAGTTACAACGGTTGGTATCGTGTCTCCCCGCCATGATATCTCGAGATAGAATCATAAAGTGCTTATAACCACCAGGTCGTAAATAGGAGAAAACGATATCCAACATTTAGTCTCGATTTTGATTACGTGCACATCACAAGTGATACCAGAATGGTGGAAGTCGAGAAGTTGGACTGGTTGACCGCTGAATACGTGGAGAAAGTATTGAGGAATTACGAGAATGATGATTCCATTTTGGTGACGAGTTTGATGTGCGAGCCTGCAACTGCGAAAGGGGACAATTATGCAAGCATTATGATTCGAGCTAAAGTGGAGTATTCCAGCAGTAAGTCTGGTCTTGAGTCGAACAAGAAGCGATCGTTGATAGTCAAGAGTAGCCCTATGACAGAAAGTCCTCACAAGGACATGGTAAGCGAAACGAAATATTTGATGATTTAAGTCATCCATGAGAAAATGCAATGGATTTTAACTTTAAAATTTTGCCTCGCACCAACGAAGATGGAAAACACCACCCTCTTCGACACCGAGATCAAAATGATGGAGACGACCTTGGAGAAAATGAACGACATTCTGAATGAGAACGACTATCGTTTCAATGCGCGAATTCTTCATACTGAAAACGGAAATCCTTCGGTACTAGTTATGGAGGACCTGGTAGCTCTGGGCTATGGTGTGGCTAACCGGCGAACCGGTCATGATTTCGATCACTCTATACTCGCATTGGAAGGATTGGCTAAGTTCCATGCCTCTTCCGTAGCTCTTTATGAAAAGGTAACCTTCGCAGGTGTCCAATAACGTTTGATCCATTTACCAAGTGATGGTCACCTCCACTCAGATTTGGGACTGATGTTCATGACCTTCATGACTTTAATAACCTTCGTGACTAGAAGGACTGGTTCTTGACTGACGTTCGTGACCTTCACAGCTGAAACGACGTGTCACTGATTATGAGTGAAAGTCATGACCTTCGGTTTTTATGTTGTAATGAGTTTTTTTATTTTTAGGATCCAAGTTCGGTGACGACGTACAAGATGGGTATTTTTAATCATGACCAGCCGCCACAGTTGAAGGGCTTGTTCATCAATGCCATCAAGCGTATCGCATGCGCGATGGAGACGTGGGACGAGCTAGGTCCCATGTACGTGTTGTCATGATTTTTAAATTTGCTCGCTTACAAAGTTTGTATTTTATTTATTTTTCGTAGTCGCCACAGTTACATCGACAAACTATCGAATATCGCTGACGTTGCCTACGACAAGAATGTGGAGATCACAGGGCCAAAGGATGGCGAGTTCAGTGTCCTGAATCATGGAGACTTCTGGATCACTAACATGCTGTTTCGATATGACGAAAATGGCAAGGTCAACGGTCATATTTTCGTGAGTACAATCGGTAAATGACCTTCCTTGACCTTCAGAGTTAGTACTCATTCAAACTTAGACAATTTCTTTTTCGACAGGCCGATTTCCAAATGTCCGTGTACAGTTCTCCAGTGATCGACCTTTTTTACTTCCTTGCCACGAGTATTTCCGAGGACGTTGAGCTCAATCATCAAGACGTCCTTATCGAAAAATACTTGGAGACCTTGACGTCCACGATGCGAAAACTCGATTGCAAGACAAAAGCTCCCACAATGAATGAGTTGAAAGCGAGCATGAAGGAACGAGAGTTCTATGGATTCATGGCGACCTGCGCGATCCTGCCTTTAGTCCTTGCTGACAAAAAGGACATGGTGAATTACAATGAATTTATGGAAATTGAGGGTGACAGTCCGATTTACAAGGGACCTGCTTTTCGTAAGGCGATGGTCAGGAGAGTGCCCTATTATTATTCTCGAGGATTACTGGACGTTTAATGTTTTTTATGTTAAACAAAATTATATCATATGACAAATATGTTTCTCATTAATTGCGTTTTATATCACAATGCCCTGTCCCCGTTTTTGACAAATCGGTTATATCGACTCGATCGGTAACGAAAACTTTTTGTTTGTTTATGGCGACGATTGAAGATTAGAAGCGATGTTATTGACCCATCGAACCTAATCTTACATTAAATTCTGCTGACCTTGACATTGACGTTGCCTTGTTCATCTTTGATGACCATTAATCTTCTTGCTATAAACATGAGTATAAAAATAAATAACCGAAAATGCTGCAAGATATAAAAAGGATGTAAACAATATTTATATTTTTTTTCCATTCATCGAAGGTTCTTTAATCTTGCAGATCTTATCGTAAAAGTCACTAACGTACCTGAATTCTACGCTGAGTTACACACGTGATATATGCTTAATTATACATTGTCAAGTTTGTGACGGCACGTTCGCATTAAATTTGTAAATCACGATCTTTTATCGCAATCTTCTTTTTAGGTTGTGCACTGCCTTGTTTTAATCTGCACGCTCTGCATGATAAAATATCAGAGAGATAACTAACAAAGAACAAAATCCCGAGTTGATAAAAGACATTACATAATGTTTTTGCTATTTATAAAAGTGGGAGAAATAATGATCGTCTGACGCTTCAATTACAAATCGATCTGATCGTAGATATATCGACCTTGAAAAATGGAGATCGAATCATCAAACTGGTTGAACGAAGATTTCATTCGGAGAGTGCTGAGGAATTTGTAAAATGACCAGACGATCGTGGTGACCGGCTTAGCGATCGAGCCAGCGGTTGCGAAAGTCGATAATTATGGTAGCGTCATGATTGGAGCCGCGGTCAATTACTCGCACGGTAAGTCAGGCAGCGAGGCTAGGAAGGAAATATCGTCGGTAATAAAGTTCGCTCCTATACCGATAGATGTTAACAACGACCTGGTAAACCGTGAAGATTTTTCTCAAGTTTGCGCCTTTATGTATCTAGAGATTCTCGAACAACTTTTTCACTGGTGTGACGGTACTTTGAGAAAAAAATGATGTAAGGTCACCGTCATAATTTCATTCGTGTCATTGTACCGATCTATCGATTTATCGATTCATAGTCCGATCGATCTATCGATCTATTTATTTGTCGATTCATCTATCCAACAATCTATCGATTTCTCGTTCTGTCGATCGATCGAACTAAGGATTAATCGATTTTTGTTCCATCGATCAATCGACGCTAATTTATAGAAATACTGCGAACGGACTATTAGACAACTAGTTAATTGAAAGCTTTGTTGACAATAATTTAATTTATTTTATATGGTAAAATTTGGGATCTTTGATATCATTTTTATAAAAAATGTCGCATTTGTCGGAACGTTATCCTTTTTTCGTCGATTGTCAACTTGACCTTGTAGTTTAACATCATAGGACATTTCCTTTCGAATTTTTCTACAGGTCATCTTCTGTAAGGATAATGGTTGGAGCCACGAAACAAATAACTGTACATATGAACAAAAATGACACTAACTCCTTTAACGAAACTTGACGTTACGAACGTTTATTTCATATGTTGGTAGCTTGTCGATTGTTTAAAATGACATTGGTTGCTAGAATTCGCCATTGGTGCAAATGCATGTACACCAACGAATTCCAGCCCCAGCGGCAGCTTTCACTTTGCAAAACAAAATATGCTAAGCTAAACATGCTGAGTCATCTCACAGATGATCGATTCATAATCATGAGTTCCAAGAGGAGGCAATTTTTTCCGATCTATAATTCGACAGATATGCCAAACCAGTTTACGTTATCTACTAAGAAAGATGTAGTAATACGCCTATCATCATCCTCGGCGGTAACGCCAATTATTCAATCTAGCTGATTGCGAGTTGCAACAATTGATGTCATATCTCCCCACTATGAAACCAAGAGCTAGAATCATGGAGTGTTTATCGCCACCAGGCCATAAATAGGTGTGAATGGTATTCACTGTTTAGTCTCCAACTCTATCACGTGCGAGTAACAAGTGATACCGGAGTTATGGAAGCTGAGAAATTGAACTGGTTGACAGCTGAGTACGTTCAGAAAATATTGAGGAATTACGATAATGACATTACCATCTTGGTGACGGGCTTGAGGTGCGAGCCTGCGACTGCGAAAGGTGACAATTATGGAAGCATCATGATTCGAGCCAAAGTGGAGTATACCAGCAGTAAATCAGGTGTCGAGTCGAACGAGAAGCGATCATTGGTAATCAAATTTAGCCCTACCATAGAAGGTGCTCACAAGGACCTGGTGAGTGAGAACGAAATATTTGAGGATTTAAGACGTCCATGAAAAAATACAAGGGCGTGTGAAATTTTGATTTTTGCCTCGAAGCTGGAAAAGATCGACGTCTTCGACACCGAGATAAAGATGATGAGTACGACCTTAGAGAAAATGACGAAAATTCTGAATGAGGATGATTATCGCTTCAGTGCGCGAATCCTCCATACACAACTCGGAGATCCTTCGGTAGTGGTGATGGAGGATCTAATCGCTCTTGGTTATCGCGTGGCTAATCGACAAATGGGTCTTGATTTGGAACACTGTGTCATCGCCCTTCAAGCATTGGCCAAGTTCCATGCCTCTTCCGTAGCTCTTTATGAAAAGGTAATCTTCAGAGGTGTCCAATACCATTTGGTCTATTTATTGAGTGAAGGTCACCTCTGCTCAAATGTTTACGAGTGCTCATGACGTTCATGGCTGGAAGGATTGGTTCCTGACCAACCTGTTGCTGCTGGAGTGACAAATCAATGACTGAAGGTCATGACCTTTGGTTTATGTGTTGTGACGAGCCTGTCGATTTTCAGGAGCCAAGTTCGGTAACGTCGTATAATATGGGTATTTACAATCTCGCCTATCCGCCAGAAATGAAGGACTTTTTCATCAACGCCGTCAAGTCTATGGCGAAGGAAGTAAAGACGTGGGATGAGCTGGGACCCAGGTACATTCTCCTTTCATCTCCAAATTTCCTCACTTACAATGTTTTCATTTATTTATTTTTTTTCATAGTCGTCACAGTTTTAGCGAAAAACTGTTGCAATTTTCTGAAACTTGCTACGATAAAACTGTGAAGATCGCGGCGCCAGAGGACGGCCAGTTCAACGTCCTGAATCATGGAGACTTCTGGATCACTAACATGTTGTTCCGATATGATACAAACGGCAAGATCAACGGTCATATTTTCGTGAGTACCATTGATAAATAACCTTCGGTGACTTTCAGAGTCAGGCCCGTGGCTCATCGGAACTTTCACAATTTTTTTGTTGCCAGGCCGATTTTCAAATGCCCGTGTACAGTTCTCCAGCGGTCGACCTTTTGTACTTTTTTGCCACGAGTATATCCGAGGACGTTGAGCTCAATCATCGAGACGTCCTTGTTGAAAAATACCTGGCGGCCTTGACCTCTACGATGCAAAGACTTGGTTGCAGAACGAAACCTCCTACACTGGATGAACTGAAGGCGAGCTTGAGGGAACGAGAGTTGTATGAGCTTATGTCATCATTCTCGACACTACCTGCAGTCCTTGTCGACAAAAAGGACGTGAAGACTTTCGATGAATTTCTTGAAGCGAAGGATGATAATCCAATGTACAAAAGTGCTGCTTTCCGTAAGGTGATGGTCAGAAGATTTCCCGTTTATGATTCTCGAGGATTATTCGATGTTTAATGTATTTTTTCTTAAACAAAATTATATCCCATAAAAAATGTGCTTATCATTTATTGCCTTTTATTTTCCAATGGTTTGTCCAGATTTTCAATCAAATCGGTTACATCGACTCGGTTGGTAACGAAAAATATTTTTTTCTCTATTAAAGTTGATTGCGTACCTTCTTACCGACTGAGCAGGTCTTATGAAATCTGGGCATTGAACCTAATCTTACATCAAATGACGTCGACCATGATTAATTATCATTGATCCTGACCTTATTAAACTTGAACAACCTTGCATACTTGTATTATAAAAATACGAATAATAATTAATTACTGAAAATACTTCAACATGTAGGACACATATTTATCCTTTTTTATTGATAAAAAATCTCCCAACCGTGAAAATCTTATCGCAGAAGTGATCATCTTACCTCGATGATTGCAAGTACCGTCGCCATAATACGCAATATAAAATCTATCCCGAGCAACAATCATAAAATCCTTACTGTCAATCGTCAAGTCTGTACAAACAGATATAAGCATAGGTTTTTTTATCACGATTCTTATCAGAGGGCCTTTTGAAGTGTTTCCCCCCCATCCAATTATGATCTTTACGATATTCGAATCAACAAACTGTTCCATAGAGATAAAAACTCGTTTGTCAACTGGTGAAATTTTTCTATAGCACTTAGCTGACTACTATCTAGCGGTCAGAGAGATAACTGACAAAAGCAATAAAAAATTACGTGTTATTCCACGATATCGTCTAATCATTGTAATATTTTATGAAGTATCGATTAATGATAAATCGATCTTAAGGAGGACGTATCAACGATGATAAAATCTTAACGCTGGCCCTGACAATCTTCTAACTTGGTGCACGAGTTCTTGAGAGAATGCAGCACCTCGTGGCAAATAGGATTTTCGAACAAGTCTAAAGCTCTTTCCACCAGCCGACAACAACGATCCGGGCTTCGCCAGGTCGATAACGAACATCGATACGCTCTTCTCCCACTTTGTTTTCCAACCGTAAGGAGGCTACCGTGAATAGTGCATAAGCACTCTGGCCTTTGTGAATAAGGGGACCAGATGTATAACGAAACTGTGAGAATCAAGTGAAAAAAATAAGACAGTGAAGTGAGAAACGAGAAAGAAGAAGAAACTGCGAATATTAAGGAGGTTCACGCGTTATCCATGCGTTAGACGAATTCCAAGTTTAATTGTTTAAAATTCGTATGAACCTTCTTAACAATAATACTCAACTGTGGGTAAAATTTGAGAAAGTTTTACCGTCTAGAAATCGAGTTATTTATTGTCAAAAATCGTATTTTTTCGTAACTTCCCATAAGACCTCATGTTAAAGTTGCGATTTTAAACACTGAATATCTCGATTACTAGACGGTGAAACCTTCTCAAATTTGTTACCCATTATAATACGATACTCAAGAAGATACACGCAAATTTTCAAAAAATTATCTTGGAAAAAGTTGTATCTGATGATTTTGCCATTACTTTGTATATACTATTATGATTATGGCGCGTGAACCTCCTTAAACGAGTCAGCCTTTTTTGTTGAGTCATTGTTCGAATGACCTTGAAAAATGGAGATTGAATCATCGTACTGGTTGAGCGAAGATTTAATTCGGAGAATACTGAGGAATTCAAAGAATGACGAGACGATCGTGGTGACCAGCTTAACGATCGAGTCAGCTGTTGCAAAAGGGGATAATAGGCTGCGAGGATAGGGAGAAGATATCGTTGATAATGAAGGTCACTCCTATAGCGAAAGGTGGTCAGAACGGTCTGGTAAGCAAAGAATAATTTGTTTACTTTATATTTGACCCTTCGCGAACTGAAAGATTCTCGAAGCACTTTTTCAGTGGTGTGACTATATTTTGAGAAAAAGATAAAGTGAGGTCGCCGATCGTATTTTCGTAAATTCCATTTTCTCGAAATATCTATTTATCGATTCATCGATATCCAACAATCTATTGATTTATTATTTTATCGATCTACCAATTTATCGTTACATCGATCTATCGACTTATCGTTGGATCCATCTATCGATTTATCGTTATATTGGATTGTCAATTAATCGATCTATAAATTTATCTGTTTACCATTCTCTCTAAGAAATAATTGTAACTGTCCACCTTTCGCTACGAGAAAACTACCGAAACGAAGAAATTAACCATCGTCAAACTCAATGCGTTAATTATATAACCAACAACGCACAATTTAGATAACAAGGTGCTTATTCATATTTTCAGCCAATTTGTATTGCGTATGACTTCATCGGCCGATAAAAGTCGTCGCGTGAACGGATGCCCGTGTACTGGGCAGTGCGAGTACCAGCGTTATCTTTCACTGCCAAAAGATAAATAGTCACTTTCACGGCCCAGAGAGGTATCCGCTATACTCGAATCATAAAAAAGTTTTCCATGAGAGGAGGAGGTTTGTTCAATCTGCCAGTCGGGAGATAGCCTGAACCATCTCACGTTGTTTGCTAGGAGAGACGTAGCAGACCTCCTCCTGTCAGTCTAGAAGGGGTACCCAATTTTTCAATAATTGTGAGTTTTGCCAATCGGTGTGGTATCTCCCCACTGCTACCATCTTGAAATAGCTTCCTGAAGTGTTCATTAATAGCACGTTATAAATAGGTAGAAGTGATATCCAAGGTTTAGTCTCGGACTTTACCACGTACGAATAACAAGTGACACCGGAGTTATGGAAACCGAAACGTTGGATTGGTTGACCGAAGAGTACGTTCAGAAAATATTGAGGAATTACAAAAATGACAATTCCATCTTGGTGACGGGCTTGAGGTGCGAGCCTGCCACTGCGAAAGGTGACAATTATGGAAGCATCATGATTCGAGCCAAAGTGGCGTATTCCAGCAGTAAATCAGGTGTCGAGTCGAACGAGACGCGATCATTGATAATCAAGAGTAGCCCTACCACAGAAGGTACTCAGAAGGACATGGTGAGCGAGAACGAAATAATTGACGATTTAAGTCGTCCATGAAAAAATACAAGGGGCCATAAACTTTTCATTCTTGCCTCCAAGCTGGGAAAGGTCAGCGTCTTTGACAACGAGATAAAAATGATGGACACGACCTTAGAGAACATGAAGAACATTCTGAATGAGGATGACTATCGCTTCAATGCGCGAATTCTTCATACACAACTGGGAGATCCTTCGGTAGTAGTGATGGAGGATCTGATGGATCTAGGGTATCGGGTGGCTAATCGACTAACGGGTCTTGATTTCGATCACTGTGTCATCGCGCTCCAAGGATTAGCCAAGTTTCATGCCTCTTCCGTAGCTCTTTATGAAAAGGTAACCTTCCGAAGTATCCTATACCATTCGATCTATTTACCGAGTGAAGGTCACCTCTGCTCAGATTTTAGACGGATACTCATGACCGTCGTGGCTGGAAGGAATTGTTTTCTGACTAACGGTCATGACCTTCAGAGCTGGAACTACAAGTTTCTGACTGGCGGTCATGACCTTCGGTGTCTGTGTTGTGACGAACCTTTTGATTTTCAGGATCCAAGTTCAATGGCGACATACAATATTGGCGTTTACAATTATGCCCATCCGCCTGAGATAAGGAACTTCTTCGTGACTGCCGTAAAGGAGGTTGCGAAACAATTGGAGTCATGGGACGAGATGGGACCCATGTATGTTCTCCTCCATCCTCAAATTTGCTCGCTTACAATATTTTTATTTTTATTTTTATTTATTTTCATAGCCGCCACAATTATAGCGAGAAACTATCGAAATTTGTCGAAGTTTGCTATGAGAAGACCGCGAAGGTCGCTGCACCAAAGGACGACGAGTTCAATGTCCTGAATCATGGAGACTTCTGGGCTACTAACATGCTGTTTCGATACGATGCAAACGGCAAGATCAACGGCCATATTTTTGCGAGTACCATTGATAAATGACCTTCGGTGACCTTGAGAGTTAGGCCCAGGACTCATCAAAACTTCTATAATTTTTTTGTTGACAGGCCGATTTTCAATTGCCCCTATACAGTTCTCCAGCGATCGACCTTCTGTACTTCTTTGCCACGAGTACTTCCGAGGACGTTGAGCTCAATCATCGAGATGTCCTTGTCGAAAAATACCTGGATGCCTTGACGTCTACGATGAAAAGACTTGGTTGCAGGACAAAAGCTCCTACGATGGCTGAGTTGAAGGCGAGCATGAAGGAACGAGAATTGTATGCACTGATGTCGTCCTGTTCCGTTCTGCCCATAGTCCTTGTCGAAAAAAAGGACGTGGTGAGTTGCGGTGAATTGATGGAATCGAAGGGAGACAATCCTATGTACAAGGGGCTTCGTTTTCGCAAGACGATGGTCAGAAGATTGCCCGACTATGATTCTCGAGGATTATTCGACGTTTGATGTATTTTATCTTAGATAAAATTATATCATATGAAAAAAATGTATTGCGTTTGATATTTCAATGCCCTGTCCCAGTTTACAATTAAATTGGTTACATCGACTCGGTCGGTAACAAAAAATAATTTTTGTTCTATTAAAATTAATTACATTCTTAGTTACCGACTGAGCAGGTTTTATAAAATGTTTGCATCGCTACATAGCGAAGATTGAAGATTTCCACTGGTGTCAGGTCACTAATTTATCGAACCTAATTTTATATTGAATCTTGTTGATCTTGATTAATTGTAAATATTGATCTTGACCTTATTAACCTTTGGCGACCTTGCATACTTGTATCATGATGATACTAATAATAATTAATTACTAAAAATACTGCAAGATGTAAGAAATATGTTTATCTTTTTTTTTCCAATTCTCAAAATCTTATCACACAAAAAATGATCATCGTATCTCAATCATTGTGACCCGACATCATCACTGATAACCGTCAAGTTTGTGCAAACATATTCGTATAGAAGTTTCTATTTATCACAATTTACATCGAAGCGTCTCTTGAGGTTTTTTCCCTGTCCCCTTAGAATTCGCACCGTCATACAAATAAACAGACAATCGACAGAGAGAAAGAGAGATAACACCTACCACGTGAAAATTTTCAAATTTTTCGACGAATCGAACTTCATGACCATCGAGCGATCAAACAGATAACTGACAAAAGAAAAACACAATTACACCACATTGTCTAATCTTTTCGAGATTTTGAAAAGTGGTTGGAGTAGGGAGAAATCAATCGATCGACACGTCGATGATAAAATCGATATAATCGAGGGCAGCAATTGAACTCGATTGCTCGAATTCCTATGAGCACAAAGCTTTTCCCACCAGCCGATTACGACGATCCGTAATTCTTTCGATCGATAACGAATGTATTTCCCCCACTACTCTATCCAACCGTAGGAGGCTAGAGTAGAGAGTGCACGAGCACTCACTTCATTGCGTATCAGGAGACAATTCCAGATAGACGACGAAATTATCATTGGACAGCAATAGTTCAAAAATTAGTGTAAGAAGCCGAGGTAAGAAAAAAAAGTGACCCAGTGAAGTAAGAGCCACGAAAAAAGAAAGAACTACGAAGTTTAGACGAGTCAGCCATTTTCGTCGAGTCATCGTTTGGGTGACGTTGAAAAATGGAGATCGAGTCATTAAACTGGTTGAACGAAGATTTCATTCGGAGAGTACTGAGGAATTCGGAAAATGATGAAACGATCGTGGTGACCGGCTTAGCGATCGAGCCAGCCGTTGCGAAAGGCGATAATTATAGTAGCGTCATGATTCGAGCAGCGGTCGATTACTCGCACGACAAATCAGGCCGCGAGGCTAAGGAGAAGATATCGTTGATAATAAAGGTCGCTCCTATACCGAACGATGTTAACAACGACCTGGTAAGCCGAGGAGATTGTTTTTTTCACATTTGAGTCTTTATGCACCGAGAGATTCTCAAAGCACTTTTTTCAACGACGTGACCGTAGTTTGTGAAAAAAATTATTTTTAATTTTTTTCACTGTAAATAAAACGACAAGACATTGATGGCAATTTTATTATCGAAATTATAGACTAACGAACATGTTTTTTATTTTTTGTTTACTGTTTTTCATGCAGTTTCAGGAGAAACGTTGTTTTTTAACTTGAGTAATATTTAGTATTATAATTTTATTTCCGTTTTCAACGTACGTAGGTTGGACAAATGAACGCCTTCGAGACTGAAATTAAAATGATGACTACGACTCTGGTGAAAATGAAGGATTTTCTAAAAGAGGACGAGCATCGTTTTAATCCACGTGTCCTGTATACCAAGATCGAAGAACCTTCTTTGCTGGTGATGGAGGATCTGCTTCCTCTAGGATATCGAATGGTCGATCGACAATCCGGTCTCGATCTCGATCACGCTATGCTCACAATGAAAGCATTGGGAAAATTTCATGCCAGTTCTGTAGCTGTTCATGAAAAGGTAACGTACCTGGAAAAAAAATTCTTTCAGTCAGAAATCAAATTAATTTTTATTTTGTTTTTTTTTCTCGATGACCACATCACCCTTGATTGTTCAATTTTCAGGAACCAGACGTATTTACGTCGTACAATGGTGGCATGTATGGCAAAAGTTATCCTCAAGACTGGAAGGACTTTGTCGCAGGTGGTTTCAAAAATCTGGCACACGAAGTGACCAATTGGACGGAGCTCGGATCTAGGTAAATTTCGCCATTACGCAAGATTTTACAATGCTCGATTAACTTCAATCTCGCGTGTGTCAAGATGCTCGATGAGTTTAAAAAAAAAATGTAATGACATAATTTTTCATATTCACAGTCGCTATACTTATTCTGAGAAATTGTTTAAATTCTCGGAAGTATGTTACGAGCGAGCTACAAGATGTAGCATGCCAAGGGAAGACGATTTCAACGTGTTGAATCATGGCGATTGTTGGATAGCGAACATGCTCTTTCGATATGACAAAAATGGCAAGGTCACCGATCATATTTTTGTAAGTGCGCTTTTATCGATCTATCGATTAATCGATTTTTCGTTCTGAT
Organism: Netelia inedita; assembly: GCA_964017225.1. Lineage (NCBI taxonomy): Eukaryota > Metazoa > Arthropoda > Insecta > Hymenoptera > Ichneumonidae > Netelia > Netelia inedita. The sequence continues at coordinate 28,672,654 of OZ024921.1, read as the reverse complement.
GAGCGACCGATTTATCGATTAATCGACTTATCGATCCGACGATCTATCGATATATCGACTTATCGATTCGTCGATTTATCGAGTTGTCGATTTTCTTTTTTAATCTCGTCGATTTCCATAATCAAAAATTTGTGTTTTCCTGTCAGGTCGATTTTCAAATAAGTATATGGACTTCACCAGCGATCGACGTTTCAAATATTATTGACACGAGCGTCACCGAAGAAGTCGATCTTTATCATCGGCACGCTCTCCTCGAAGCGTATTTGGAGACTCTGACGTCCACTATGCAAAGACTCGGGTGCAAAACGAAACCACCGACCATGTCAGAATTACAAAAGGTATTGAGGGATCGAGAATTGTACACAATGGTAACGGCCTGCTTATTCCTACCCATGATATTTCTCGACAAGAAAGACGTCAAGAGTTTCGACGAGATATTAGAAAATAGATCCGACTTTAAAGATCCAGCTTACAAGGGTCTCCGTTATCGGAAAATAATGATCAGGCGATTGCCCGAGTGGAATGCTCGAGGACTATTCGACGTTTGATAAATTATAACAAAGGTTTTCATGAAAAAATGTTGTGTACCTTTTTGTTCTCAATTCAATTTCATCACTTTTGTTCAAACTATTTTGTCGATTGCGATTACTGTCGAATCGATATCTGTCGATTGCGATTACAGTCGATTTACCCGAAAGATAAATCGGATTACAGATTTGTTTACCGACCGAGCAATTTTACCGATCATGCAGGTTTCTTCGAGACGGAAGATCTAGAATGTTTCCACCACTTTAAAAATCGTATCCCCCATCTCCTTGACCTTCCCCGACCTTCGCTCGTTTTAATCCTGACCTCGAAATTACACAAATGTAAAAAATTCCTCTGTAAATCCTTCCTGTATAAATCCTCATTCGATTTTTAACCCAACTCCAATCCTCGTTTTTTTTCTTTTTTTTTAATTTCCAAAAATCCTTCCTGTATAAATCCTTATTCGATTTTTAACACAACTTCAATCTTCGTATTTTTTTTTATTTTTTTTAATTCCCAAAAATAATTTTTCCGCGGACTTATCACTGGCATCAGATACTGCGATAAATTTTAATCCTATTTCATAAAAAAAATGCAACAGCGTGTGCCTCGCGTAGTGCCACTATCAGTGACAGTAATTAAGAACGATTATTCACAAATTCTATCTCAGATAACAATTCATCCCTCGTTTCTCCGCGTTACAAACTCGACTCGTGAAACTGTCGATATGATATTACAATAGCTATTGAAATATCTCTTCCATTATTGCTCGATATTGCACAAAATAGAAATTAACGATAAGCACGATAATACGTGAAGAACTTTAAACGCACGAGATCTCACCGTAAACATTTCGAACAGAATGCTATCGGACTATCTCGTTCTCTCGCATATGTCTCGATCGACGTTATCGTCGTAAATCGTAATGAACAAAAAAAATTTTTTTTTTAATTAAAAAAAAAAAATTTATATCGATGACACATCCGGTCAATAGTCGAGATACGTCGATTACAGCACAGCTACGATTGCGTAATCGCTCGTTCATATTTTCAAAGATCATAAATAATAGACGAGGCGCGATGGCACTTAAGAACAAATTTGCGGCGTTCCGTGACGATTGACAATGTACCCGAGGCACGAACTCGGGTAATGGAGACTCGTCGGATGTATTCTTTTTTTTACGCAATATAGACGAAGGTTCGTCTCGCGGGAATGGAATGTGAAATTTTTTTTTGCATTTGTGTTACTCGATGATACGTCATCGCTCTATCTCTATCTTTCTCTCTCTCTCTCGCCACGATGAATAAGCGAGGCACGTCCATTGTGCAGAAGCACTCGTACACGCGATGGAACAATTATTATTGGAGTAGAATGGTAGAAGATTATTTAAAAATTGTTCGCCTTAATCGTGCCGAGGAACGAACGATGACACTCAATTTCAACATTGAAAGAAGCCCGGAAGTCTCGCGCAAAATTATAGGCGGCATCGTGACTCGCCATTACAAACGAGAAATTCTCGAAGCATTAACATCGTTTCCGAATCGCGGTATCGTAAAAATTTCATTTTTTTCGAATTTTTGTTACGTTCGTGACGTCGATGACGTCCATTTGTCGATTTGTAGGGAAAGTCGGTAACTTACCATCAGTCGGTAAAAAAATTTACGCTTTAATTCTTTTTTACCGCGGGGCGCTTTTCATCACTAGGTTCAAGGACGAATAGGTCAATCTTTCTTCTCAACGGAAATAAAAAAGGAACGTCTTTTTTCGAACGAGAAACAATTTATCAGAAAACATTTGAAGTGTAAAATTATAGCGGACATCTTGAAACTACTGTGGACAAAATGGCTGACTTTTTCGAGGGCTGCTCGGTCAGTAAAACAGACTTTACGACTATATTCACTATGCACGTGTCTGCTAACGTCTTAGATCCAAGGCTCGATTTTAGACAGCGAGTGTTTGATAACTCGGCACACGTGCAGAATTCGAGATCCGAATGATACGTTCGAAGTCGGAATGACTCGACTGTAACATTGTCGTATCATTTCGTCTGGTAATTGCTCGTTTCGATTATAGTTTTTTTCTTTTTTTTTTACGATCGACAAAATTTTATCTCGCCGTCGACAGTCTCGTGACTTCGCACATTTGTGTAATTTTTTTAAGGTTTTCGAGCACCAAGACAAATTTGCGAATTAATAAATCGACATTCGTCTCGATTTTTTGCCAATACGAGATCCTCGAAGAAGTGTCCAATCACTGTGCCCGGATGGCCAACGATTGTCCTCGTTGCGTTTTCCATTCGTTCAAAACGAATTCGGATACGTATAGGAGTTTGAGGTCAAGAGGATGAGGTGAGATGGAAAGGAGGTCAGGCCTGCGATAATCTCCTCTAGGACCAAAAAAAGGAAGATACCGTTTTCCATACTGTGGATTGCCTTTCGGCTTTCGACTCGATTCTTTTTCTTTTTCCTGCACTTCGGGACAATCGGGCATGGCTGAATAAATGCTCGTAGGAGCGACATAACTCTCCTCGATAAACGTGGAAAGCGAGAAAAGGAACGATTATAAAAGTTGCACTTCTCGTTCACCTTGAACCACGTTTCACGACGCGTATACCGCGCTTGAAGTGAGGCACTTCAGGCCGGCTTTTGCGCGAGAATCTGAATTAACGCGAACGAGAGAAATATTGAATAGATGATAACGTCGACCAAGTTGAGGAGATCGATTTACGATCACGGTCACATCGATTTGACACCAATTGATTTATTCAATAACAACGAGAATTCGTCGTTACCGCATAACGATAGCTTTGTCATATAGTTTTTATGTTTAAATATCGAGGTGCCGTTTCAATTCGGATAAATGGACTAGGTGCGCATGCGCGCGATCGCCGTTGTACGTGTGCGCATGCGCACGGGCGTCGGTGAACGTATGCGCATGCATACGAGTATCAGTATACGTATGCGCATGCGCGAGAGTCTGCGCAATGTACATTAATCCGCAAAAAAGAACAAATTATAATAAGACATGAATTTTTTTAAATAATCGGACAGTTATTTTCAAAATCTCGTAATAATCCACGTGTCCAATTTTAAACTTTCGAGTGCACGCTTCCGCCACGAATCTATAAGTGCATACTGAGTCAATCTGACCCAAGGCATTTTTCAAATCGTTGTATCTCGGTAAATATGCATTTTTTTGTTTTTCCTTTTGTAGAGATGTTTTTTGCAGTACAATATCCATATTTTCTGGCCCTAAAGTTTAAACGGGGGGGGGGGGGGGTGCGACCAAATACGATCGATAATAGAAATTTTCTTGGGTCAAAATAAAATCCCTCATGCACTCGACGGGTTAACCGAAATTTCACCCTTGCGGTAAAAAATGTTTAAGGTATTACTATCGCAAACTGGGTTGAAATAGGATTTTCTTAAAAAATTTTCTAGATATTCTTGACATTAAAACGAACAACTTTTCTATAAGACGAAACATTTTCTGACGTCTAGAATTTGAGATATTTAATTACCAATTTTTTATTTTCTCCATCTAAACCCGTATAAATTGAAGTGGCGTTTCATTTATCATAAATTACAAGAACAATGGATTCAGGATTTTTCTGAAAAAAATTGAACTGATAGTCAGGAATTTAAAGAATTTTATGATACCAGAATGGAATATTTCTGACGTATAGTTTTTAAGAAAATAAATAAATTATTAATACAGATTATAAGAGTCCATCGGGGAGAAGTTGGCGATTATAACGTATGGCAACACCGATCTGCCTTCTGAAAATTTCAACACGGTAGGCTCACGCAGTGTGTATGTATGCAACACGACAAAATAGCGTCAGTGACCAGCGATGTTGCCACGTTTATGCCACTGAGTGTCGGACATTAGTGTACGAGCATGCGTATACGTCCGATATCAATGTGTGCAGTTAGGAACGTATCAAAACTTTTACTGCCCGATACTTTAAAAAATATTTAACTAATATGTGAATATTTTTGTTTTAATTTTACTATACACTATTATGTTTTTATTCGAGAGTCAGAACTATTAAGATTGCATAGCATTTTAGATAAAACAATTTCCACCTCTTTTGGGTTGTTCGGGATAATTTTTCTCTGACCTCTCTTGCCCCCAATCTTAGTGGTGATATGAGCGATAGTAATACCTTAAGGAATGAATAATAACATTTAGATCGTATCTTTGATCATAGGGCAGTATCCAGTGTGTTCTTATCGAGTTCAAAAACTGATAATTACGAGGATATCAACAGTGTGATGCGGCAATTTATGTAATTGAATGATACTGCAGAATCGCAAGGGGGCTTCTAATGCCATAATCGTACAATTAGGTTCCACACACACACACATGCGTACCCGACAAATAATAAATACACGAAAATGTGCGTGCGTCGTTCACAAAGTACAAATAAAAAGATAAGTACAAGTTGGAGAAGGAGAATCTCCAAGTTCTTCTCGTCTGAATTTGTCACGAGCAGAGAGAGAGAGAGAGAGAGAGAGAGAGAGAGAGTGAGTATAAATAATGGCGCGCTGCCTAGCGGGGACGTCAATCCGTCTGTCACTCTTTCCCTCGGCAGTTTGTCGCTCGAAACTACAACTACACTTTGTGCATTTCTCTACTCGTGATTCTTGTCTTTCGACGAGTCCCTTAACCAACCGTCGAAAAGTTATCGTGGAAATCGAAGGAAAAAAATATATTTGCAAGAGGATTTAATGATCAAAGAAAGTTTCCCAGCGTGATTTTCCCGGGTCGGTACGACGTCGACTTTTCGATCGAATTTTTTTTTCATTTTATCGCGAATAAACAGTGAGCAAATTTTAAGACTTAAAATTGTATAAATTCGATCTGTCGTTTGCAGATTTTTTTTTGAAACAGTGTGTGAGTGTGTGCTTGTTCTAGAAAAATTAAACGATTTTCATGAAAAGATAATATAAATCGAGAATTATAATTATTTTTTTTATAAATATTTCGTAAAGGTGATTTATTCAGTCTTCACTTTTTTGGACGGTGCGTTTGTGAAATATGTTTAGGATTTTTTTTATAATGTGTTTAATTTATGAAAAAAAATTATTTAGTAAATTTTGTTCTTTATTTTATTAATTAATTTTTAGAAGAATATTTGCAGATAGAACGAAAATAAGAATTAATATTATTTTCGGTTATTATTATTATTATTGTTTATCATGAAATTTTTAAATACGGGAATTATCAGAGTTGAATGCGCTCGCTCAACGTAGGGCAATTTATGAATTAAATGAAACGAGAGTGTTGAAAGGGGCGATAATACGATGAAAGTTATAGTCCACTGAAAGCGGTGTGAAAAGCGCGAGCTCACTCCAACGGGGTCGGCATAGTAGCGTACGGGGTGCGCAGTTACCATGCGCAACCGTTAGATGGCGCTACAAGCTAAAGACTCGAGAATTTACTAAAATAATAATAAAACAACATAACAATCGCTACAAATACTTTTTTCTTTCCGTTCCACGTGATTTTTAATTCGTCAATTAATTTGTGTTGGTCAAGCTTTTTTTTAAATATTTGTTTAAACAAATTTTTTTCACTCGCTATTTCTTCACGTTCGACATTTCGATGGCTGTCTCGAGCACGTGGTATATATACGTTGAGTGTATCGTTTCGGTTGGTGTATATAAGAAGACACTACTAGCGCTCGAGACTATGAGCGGGTAGCGGAATACGCGCGAACTACGCTCTACTATGCCAGCTACTGGTATCGATATTTCCCTCAGACAATTTTCAACCGAATGTCATTTTTGAAATATTGCAAGTATAGCAACTTATAAACAACTTAGCGTGTCATTTTTTTCTACCCTTGGACCTAAGGGCTATTTTTTTTTATTTTACGTTAACGTTGGTAAATGGCAAACAAATGTGTTATTTTTTTTTTAAATTAAACAAATCGCATTAATTTAGAAATGACATCTGGCCAAAAAATCCAAATGTACTCTGAAGGTGAAGAAGGTCTCGAGGCTCAAGCCTAATAAATGCCATAAGTGATTAAATCCCTGGGCAATGACAAAACAGAAACATTGAAATTATCTTATCGCTCCTAATGAATTATTTCATTTCGTATACGAACGTGGACGTGTCGTTTATTTGACGTTTTTCCTATGTTTGCCATTATGACGAAATAAATCTTCGGCTCACTTAACGAGACTTGTGCAAGGAGAAAATAACACACGTAACAAATTCTTGCGATAAGCTTAATACGCTTATCGAATAGTTCTCAAGTATAAGGTTTACTTCGATCGATACATCAGTATCGTGACTCGTGACTAATGTCAAAATTTTAAATAGAACGACAAATAAATTTTCCAATTTACAAAAATTATTACTCAAATTTTATTAAAATTTGTATCATAAAAAAATATTTATTCTTATATTTTAGTTCAACTTGCGACTGTGATCGGCCAGTAAATATTTTTTTTCAAAATGTCACCGGACACGCTGGAATGGTTGAACGCGGAATTCGTGCAGAAGATATTGAGGGAGTACGAGAAAGACGACTCGATCGTAGTAACGGACGTAACGACGAAGCCGGCAACTGCGAAAGGTGACAATTACACGAGTGAAATGACGAGAGCAACGATCGAATATTCGCACAATAAAAACGGTCGTACGATAAAGGAAAAAATATCGTTGATCGTGAAAGTCTCACCAACAATGGACGGTGCACACAAGGACATGGTAATTAACTGATCGTCCCATTACTTGATCGATTTTTCAACAGATTTCAATTTTTAATCAATTTAAAAAAAAAATTTTTCTCATTTATGAATTTTTTTATTAATTTTCTCCCACGTATATTTTTTTATATTTGCTTTATAATAACGCACAAAGAGCAATTTCACACATACCACGCACGTTTCATTCAAGAGCTTGCAGGGTGAATATTCGAAACAATTTTTTGTTTTTTGTTATTTGTGAATTTCAATCTAAAACGAAGATTGAAAAGGTTGGTCTCTTTACTACGGAAATGAGGATGATGGCGACAACGTTGAAAGAAATGGAGGAGATGGTGAACGTGGATGGTTATCGTCTTGGTGCTCGCGTTCTCTATACCGAGACTGGGAGTCCTACTTTACTCATTATCGAAGATCTAGCACCGTTGGGCTTTCGCATGGCCGATCGAGAGGCTGGTCTTGATCTGCAGCATTGTCTACTCGCGATGAGAGGGTTGGCCAAATTTCACGCAAGCTCGGTGGCTCTTTGCGAAAAGGTGAGAATCGTTATTGGTGCTAATTAAAAATTAATCGATAATTAGTCGTTTAAAAGAATGATGATATAGGAAAATTACCTTCAAGATAAAAAATCAAGGTGAGGGGTGGTTTCTGGGTGGAAGTAATATATCACCTTTAGGTTCGACCCTGATAAGAACAATTCGAAAGATAGGAGACTCGGGGGAATTTGGCCAAGGGAATACAAGGTGTTGGGTAGGAAAACACGGACAAGGAGAGACAAGTGAGAAAACAAAAAAAGGGGTGGTTGGGTACGGATCTTCCAGACAATTTATTCGAGGGTTGATTTTGTTTCTTTTTCTTAGAAACCGCGTTGGCCAGATGTTTGATCTCCAGGGAATCCGAGGGACTCAAGGTCTCGTTGAAAGGTCTCGCGGTCATTCTTTTTCACCCCCAAGACATCGAGGCTTTAAGATTATTTATTCCCTTCGCGGTCCTTTCTTGGCCATAACATCTCGAGGATATGCCAAAAGTTCGGGAACTATTTCGCAAAAGAAATATTTATATATTGTAACTGGATGAGGCTTAGACCCGGCACGATACGATAGTAGTACGCGCGGGATCCGCTTGGCGGCGTCGACCCCAGCGCTTTCTCGCAAGCGAACGGTCGCAGCCAACGTATTTATAGCTTTGGCTTTTTTATACGTCCGAATCCCTTTTTTCGAGAAGAAATTGATCATTCATGAAAACGAAGGTGAACCTTGCGATTTGACCAAGGTCTACCAAAAAAAACGATAAGGCTCTCTCGATATTTCACTTCTACGGGAGTGTCGGTCGTCCAAGCTGGATCTTCCACCACAGTTATATCGATATCAAGAGCTTTCGACCGTAGTCGTTTATGTTTTGTTCGGTTTCTTCCAATTTCATCGGTCGAGACCCTATTTCCTTTCGAAGGTTTCGGTCCAAGTCTCTGAATGGTCGGATAAATGTCATACCTCTCGTAAGTGGAGAAGGACATCTAGGAGACCCTGATTTCGAATAAATTCAACTTTTTCAAATATCCAATCGTTTGACAATATATATATTTTGTCACCAGGAGCCCAAGCACAAGGAGTTCTACAAAAAGTCCATCTTCAATCGCGATCATCCCGACGAGATGAAACGCTTCTTCATCGACGGAATGAAGACTCTGGCGAAAGAGACTGAAAACTGGACGGAATTGGGACCTGGGTGAGCTGAACTTCCAAATATCGCAATTTTGTTTTTATTTATCGTGTTATTTAACGTTTATTTGGTGTCTTCATATTCATCACATGGTATAGTTACGAGTCAAAATTGACAAAACTATCAGACGTGTGCTACGGAAAGGCCGCAGACCGCGTGGTACGAAAAGACAACGACTTCAACGTCATAAATCATGGTGATTTTTGGGTCAACAACATGCTCTTCCGTTACAACGACGAGGGCCATGTCACCGATCATATTTTCGTAAGTATTGATGGAAACAATCGACCGGAATTATTTCACCATTGTCGAGCTCCAACTCCATAGAATCGGGATGTCAATGTGGATCGAGAGAGGAGGACAGGATCGTTTCGAGTATCGGAACACTTGACGTTTTATCCTCTTTCGACGCAGTTGGTACCGAGTCACTGTGACTGTAGTGGACTATATGTACATCAATATACACCTAGATACATGTGTGTATGTATACAGAATGGCGATCCTTTCGAAGCTTTTACTGCGTCTCCTTGAATCGCTGGCTTTAGTTCGAGCACCCTCGGGAAGTCATGCAACGTGAATAATGCAATGAACTTGCCACCGACTGGTGGATTTTCTCTTGAAAATCTCGGTACTCTCTATCCCCGCGAGAAATCCGACGCTCTTCCGCTCCTCTCTTTCCGTGAGACTCAACCTTGTGTCTTTCTCGATATCCTTTTCCTTCCTATCGCCTTTTTTGTTTTTTCTCATCTTCGCCATTCTACTAGTAAAATCCCACACGCTGCTCTTCCTATTGACTTTCACGATTTCCTAAACACGTTTTCTAACGCCACTCACGGTTTCGACGTCCCCAGGCATTTTGGTCTCCGGAATCAAACCTTTTGTTTCCTGTCCTACTTCTCGCCTCTTTGTTTTCTTTTTTTTCATACTTCCTTCGACTTTCATAAGTGTCATTTAATTTCCAATTCAATCGACGAAGGAGAATCGCTGCCTCGTTGAAAGTTTCGGTTTGTTCCAATCGAAACGTAGCGTCGAGTTTCGCTACCGCAAAATCACAATCGGCTAGGAAAAAAACGGTATGACATTGTGTGACCTTGAAACTATAAGATTGCGATTTAAATTCCTGCTGGCGAGTCTGTGCCCCGGGGCTAATTGCTAGAAGGTCACTATGGTCAAAAATGGAACAAGGTGTTCACTTGAGTAATCGGAGGACGCGAAGATCGGTACGCCATTGAATGACCTTGAGACTGTAATATTAATATTAAAATTCCTGCCGACGAGTCTGTGCCTCGGGGTAATTGTTCGAAGGTCATTACGGTCAATAATAAAACGAGCGTTCACCCGAGAATCTCTCAACGCGAAAATCGGTATGACATTGAATGACCTTGAGACTGTATAATAACTGTTTAAATTCCCACTGACCCGGGATTCCTGTGTCCCGGAGCTAATTGTCCGAAGGTCACTAGGGTCAAAAATGGAACCAACCTTCACTCGAGAGGCTCTCGAAGCGAAGATCGGTATCGACGAACTACCAACCGATTTCTCTCCTCTTGTTTTCAGGTCGATTTTCAACTCTGCGTTTACACGTCACCGGCCGTTGACCTACTCTACTTTCTTAACACGAGTCCGTCCGACGAGGTAGATATAAATCATCAGGACTCACTTCTCGAGGAATATCTCGACACTCTCGTACAAACGATGTCGAGACTCGGCTGTAAGACGAAACCACCGAGTATGGCGACATTGAAAAAGGCCTTGGAGGAACGCGAATTTTACGGTGTCCTGTCGGCCTGCTCGATACTGCCCTTGGTACGAGCCGAACGTAGCGACGTCAGGAGCCTCGAAGAGATGCTCGAAGGGGATGGTTCTTACGAAAACCCGGCTTACAAGGGCGCCTCGTATCGTAAGACGATGCTCAGACGGTTACCCGAGTGGAACGCCCGAGGATTACTCGACGTCTGATACGCACGATATCAGCTTTTGCGGCTACATTTCCGTGGCAATCTCCGAGCGAAAGATTTTTCGTGACAACAAAAAATACGATCGTGTTTCATTTTCAACCCTCACGAGCGACCACGAAAATATTAATAGAAATTTCCTTTTTTTTTTGTATTTTTTTTTCGTTTAAGAAACGTGATAGGAAGTTGGTGGTGTGCTAATTGGGTTCTAAAGGGGAGGAAGACGTTCGAGGAAAAAAAATCCCGAAGTTTGCGATCGAGGAACGTTTCCAAATTTACGAAAAATTTGAAATTTCAATTTCAGATTTATTTCTCGAGAGAAATAAATTGAAAAAAATTGTTGAAACGATTTATTCGCAACCAAGCTCGTGCTCGATCATTGAAAACGTTGGCTAGTAAGGAAAATGGCCCTATCTTCGTTACCACCGATGAACATTATTCATAAGTAGGTCGAAAAAAAAAATTTACTTATTTTTTAATTTGTTTAACCGGGCGTGACGAAGGTAATTTTACTAAACAATACAATAATTGTAATAAAATGGGGAAGACAAAACTTTTGTCGCAACGTGTACATATTTGTATATAAAATAAACAAATTTACAAACGTACGTCCGTGGCTCGTTAAAATTTTTTTTACATCGCATAAAAATTTATCGAAAAAATTTTAATAGCAAGTATAAAATTTACAGTAAAAAAAAACCTTTGAATTTCGCACCTCGTAACGATGTTAAATCGTCAATAGAGACTTGCGTCCCTCTAAATTTTTGATAAAAATCCAATTGAAAGCCGATCGAAAAAAAAATTGTCGGTCGACCAAAAATCAGAAATAGTACAAAAAATGAAATATTAAAAACGAGCTAGAAATACGACGTTTCGTATGAACATCGGAAGAACACAAAAGTAAGAATGATACACGCTATTCGATAATTGGACGAGAAAAAAAAAGTATCGAGCGAACATTATTATCGTGAAATACAGGATGCGATATTTTCACGTCCGGGCAAACGATGACATCGTTATTCGACGGATAATTGCACCGTGCCCACGTACCCGTCTCGTATCGTTTCTACACGAGCCCTACAGTCGTGTCCTGCGACCCGGTAATCGACCGTTCGACATTCATAAACGACGATATTTAGTCGAAAAAGTAATTAAACGAATCGACGAACCGTTTGACGATTTTTCCATCTTTTTTTCAATATTTTTTTTTCGTTTCCTTTCACCGTCGTAATAAAGAAATATCAATTTTCGAAATATTGCAATCCCTTTTACGTGTAATATAGGGATGTGACTATATCGACTCGTCCCATACATTAAACGCGATATATCGACGAACAAATCGTCGATAGGGGATGGAGGAAAAATTTATTTTCCAATAATACGTCAACGACGAGGCAACGGACGGAGAAAATATTCATGCTGTTTGTTTCGCCCGGATACGGAACAAGACGGGTGGTCCGTGATAAACGTGAAATTCGATCAATCGTACAATTTTTTCGTTTCAAAGAGGGAATAAAAAATAAAAAAAAGAACTCCAATGTGATTCTCCGATATTGCGATACTCGTTCACAATGATAATGCTACTCGTTCATATATATATATATATATATAAAATAAAAAAATAAAATATATATATACAATACTTTCTCGCTATATATATTGTGACGAGGCGTTACACTCCTCGCTGTCGCGCTACATAGAAATATTCAGAGGAATATTAGAAAGAGATAGGATGAGCAGGGTCGCGTCGTCTCGCACCCGTGGTTAAGCGAAATCGTGCTCTAGAGCATATACCTACTGCGGGAGAATATTCGTTAGTTTCAGAGTCTCGTTGTCGAAAATGTAAACATTGCCGAACGAACGAGAGAGACGGCGCCCGAATAATAACGAGCGAGATGGATGGCTGTGCCGGCGAACGAGAGTCGATCGTCGCTAGGAACCCCCACCTCCCCCGAAGGGCCAAGACGAAGCCGGCAAAGCTCACGAATTATTGATAATGGGACCTCGATAGCGCGACGAATATTTTAGAGTGAGAATTCGACCACGGTTGCGAGAGAAGATAGCGAAGAAAGATTGTAAAAGTTAGAGAGTGAGTGACGAGCGAAAGGATAAAGTGGAGATTGAGAGTGAGTGTGAGAGAGAGAGCTGCGAGAGGGACGAGCGAGAGACGAGGCCTCCGAGTAACGCTGTGCGACGAGGGAAGGATCTCGGCGAATAGAAAAGATAGGCACATGCTGTTGCATGATTTTCTCTGCCGATACGAGCCCTGCGTATCGTAAAACGCGTACTAGTAGAGCGTGCCCGTCTCGTGACGTATCTCGTCGCCCCTGCGTGGCTATGCCTTCCGGCTTCACCGGAGGATAGTGCGAGAGAAGCAAAGATAATTGTACTGTCGAATTAAGAAGAAAAGATTGTTGCCTCAAAGCGAGGGGAAGCGTTAATAAAATAGTCATTGTTATTTTTCGGAACAGTACTCACACGAGATTTTCGTTTGTTTGATTTTCTGGAAATGTAATCGATGTTCGCCCTCCGAACCCCAATATTCCCCTGATTGCTAGCTGAGCATGAGTATAGAGATCGTTTAGAAGAAAATTTCCCTTGGTGTTACGGGGACGGTACGAACACCTGGCGCCTTACCGGTGATCGAAAAGGCAAGAAAGAATATATTTGGGCGTCATTAAAGATTTTGGGCTGGCAGGTCTTCTCGTTTTTCACGAAATTTAGGCGTGGAAGGCCTCGTCACAATATATATATAGCTTAATCGCTATATATGTATTTATATATATATATATAACGATTTTCCATCAGTAAAAGTTCTGTTTTCCAACTCATCCTCAATAATAAATTTACAAGAAACGATCGAGCATGCGTGCGTGCTCTCAGCTCTAATGAAAAAAGAATTGGTTTTCCCTGTCGATGCATCGATGAAACGAATACGCGATGTACGAGAATCGGAGCAGATTCGTAGAATCGTGGAAACGCTCGCAACTCGTCGCGTCTAATGAAGTTTTTCTTCTTTTTTTTCCATCATAATTCTTACGATTTTATCGGGATAAATTTGAACATTTTTTATCTATACGGAAAATTTAAGATTTTATTTTTTCACACAATTTTTTTATTCAATTTTCTTTTTGGAAAAAAATTTATATTTTATTTCGTATACGAAAAATTTATATTTTATTATTTACAAAAATTTTAGATTTCTATTTTATTAAAAATTTGTTATTTCATGTTTCGAAAAAAAAAATCGATAAGTCGATACGTGACGGTCTATGAGATTATTAGATACTCGTCGTGTCATTTCTTATCGCGTATATCGAGTTTCGTATCGAAGCCCTTCGCGAGTTATCCCTCTCGTTCCAACGTCAATTTTCATCTCGGTCTCGTCCGCTCGCCTCGATCGACGATAAATCCGTTCGACTTCCTCCCCCACCCCCCGCCCTTCCCTGTGTCACACCAAAGAGTGCGTCACTGTTCGCTTAATTGACCGAAGCAGCGAAGTCCTAGTCGAGAGACGAGCGAAAAGGGTACGAGGCGTCTCGATAAGCTCGGTCCCTGTTTCATCCCTACATCCCCTCTTCACCCTCTTCCAAACCCACCCTCGTGGCACACATCACTAAATCGCATTGGAATTTATCGTAACTATTACCGCTTTCTCTCTCACCCTCCATTTTCGTTCTATGACAGGATTATGCAAAGTCGTAATTGAATTTCGTTGTGATTGAACAAAATTGGAATACAATGGTGACAAAAACGGTTAATACTCTTGTCGAAATTGTAGATTGTACAATACTTATTATTATTATTAATATTATTATTATTTATGAATTATTACTTTTATTACTATCATTGTTGTTGTTGTTGTTATTGTCATTATTATTATTATTATTATTATTATTATTATTATTATTATTATTATTATTATTTGTATATAACAATTGTTCAGGTTATAAAGCATTTGCCCCTGGCGTTCGTCCTCATTTATTTCCGTTTTATCAATATTCGAGACAAAGCAAGCGAAATAAAAGCTCGCGAAGAATAATAACGAACAGTTGCTCAACACCATGAAGAAGCCGGGGGCTGTGATTAAATGGCCGACAGTCTTTTCAACGTTAACAACCCCCGGTGGGCTATATCTTACTCCCTTCTCTACCCTACGTTCCTTACTCGTTTCCGCAGCCCGTGTGAACTCCCGATCTTTATACATGGATATATACATATATATACACATATATATATACACAGATGACACACCTCTGGTCTTGTTGAAATAACCACTACGCGACTACTGTACGACGGTAGCTTTGAAAATCTCTGGCTCTGCCACCCGAGCCTATAAATCCACCGTCGACGCTGTCGTTCATCTCATTTCCAATTCAATCGAAAGCTACGGCCTCCGATGGGCCCAAGAGGGAAAAAACACCCTCGGTGTTTATATCTCTTGCGTTCCCCTTTCCCCTGTTCCCACGAACGATGTTGATTCGATCAAACGACGGTAAGTGAATTCAAAGACGAAACCGCTTCTCGGATCACGGAAGTCGAAAACTATTTTTTTCCACCCCTAGATATATCTTTTTACCCATTTTATTATTTTTTCTCATTTCGCAAAAAGAAACAGAATGTAATTTCTAAATTCGTCGGTCGAAAGGTTGAGATTTTTTAGTAGGAGTTGTTTCTTCCGGGGTGGGGGAGGGGGTTTATACATTTATATGAAAATAGATGGAAAGCGACGGAATTTTGAAATGGTAAAAGTGGCCGTTTCTCGTTAGAGTCGCGAGAAGCCACCCCTTATTCGACATCCGACCCTCGAACGTGTGAATCGCACGGAACGAGAGATGAATGAGCTACGACGTTGGCTTTCATCAGCTTCTGGGAGGTATGGACTCCTACGACGACCGCGGCATCCTGTGACCATTTGCGGACTCCGAGATTCATAGAACAGGGTGCATGTTACAGACCCTTTAGCCGACTATAGCTCGCCCCTTGTACGTACTCGTGTTTGCATATATATATATATATATATATATATATATATATGTGTGTGTGTGTGTGTGTGTTTGTGTGTGTAGAATAGAATATCGTCGTATCGTCTACGCTTGTCTGAGACTGGATGCGTTTCCGGTAACGATGCCGGTGTTCACGAGGGGCTTCACTGTAGAGGGTTGAAAACGTGACATCGGACAAACGATCGAGTTAATCACCCCCTCGGCGATCGGTATCTCCGATAACGAAATAAGCTCCTATTAATCTATCGTTACGTGTGTGCGTGTATGGGTGTGTTTGTTTGTGTGTGCCGAGCGTGAGGAGGCGCAGTTTGCACAAACGCCTCAGCGATTTCCGTGCTTCGCACCGTTGCGGCGAGTGAAAATAACACTTTCACCACGGCCCTTGCCCTACTCGATCATTCCTTTCCAGCCGTGTTCTATCATCGTGCGCGTACGTATTCACGGTGTTAGCACCGATGTACAACCCTATCGGTCATGACCGTGCGAGACGCGCAAGGGTGGCTCCGTGTAGGGGTAGCAATTTTCGCTTTATTGAAATTGCCATGCGCTTACGTTCAATGTTTACCAATTTGCGTTCATGCTTTTGACGGCTGATTTGTTTCTTGGTGGTAGACTAGTGATGGTTGAGTTGGGATTATTTAGTTGTTTTGAGTTTAGTTAGTTAACTCGGATCTTTGGGGAGTTAATTAGATAACTAAAATGAGTGTTAAGTGATTAACGCGAATAATCGGTGAATCTATTGATTAACTCGTATAAATGATGAGTTAATTGGTTAACTCAGATCATTATTGAGTTAATTGGATGACTAAAATAATCGGTGAACGCAGATACTTGGTGAGTTAATTGGATGAATGATACGATGGATGAGTTAATCGGCTAACTCAGTTAATCGGTGAGTTAATTGGTAAGTTCAGATAATTTCCAAGTCAATTATTTACCTCGAATAATCGCTAAATTAATTGTGCAACTGGGATCATTTCTGAATGAACGAGTGACTTCGATAATTGATAACTCAATTGGCAATCTCGGATAATTGCCGAGTCGATGGGTTACTTTGAATAAATGTTGAGTTAATTAGAAAACTTAGGCCATTCGTAAGTAATCGGATAACTCGGATAATTCATGAGTGAATTGGTAAACTCGGATAATTGATAAGTTAATTGGTTAATTCATAGAAGTAATGGAACACTTAATCAAGACATTTCATGCATCAAGAACAATTGGAAAAGTCGGTCAAACCACCACGATTATGAGTTCAACTCGTACATTATCCGAATTAAGTGGTTATCTCGGATAAACCCACTGCCTTTAGGCCGTGGTTTTACGCTATTATACTAGAACCGCGATTTAACGTACTTCGATATAACGAACAACACCCCACTTTCTATTCATCGACCTCCCCACCACTTAGTCCACGTGGTGGGGAATAACCGCAAGAGCGTGATTGGCCTGTACCCGTGTTATACGGGGATGGGTTTTGGGGTGACCCAGCTTCTATGGACTTTCCGTTCCGATTTGTTCGCTAAATCGAGGCTCTGGTGTACGGTAACCGTGCCACACCAGAGTACACATACCAAAACCAACCCCTTTCTCTCCCTCTCTCTCTCTCTCTTCCGTCAGAAAACAACGGACCGAAGCGCGCGCGTCCAGTTACTCCGTATGCCCTCGAGAGAATCGTTATCGCTGTGAGCGCTTCGATCGTAGCGTGGACGGTCGTTCGATCCGTTAAGCAATTACCGCGTCTCGTTCGTCCAAAAGGGGGGTGGCGCGTTCCCAGCGAACGAAAAAAAATGGAAGGAAATATCAGCGGAGAACGACAAATATCAACTCACTTTGCGCCCCATAACTCGCTGACCAATTCGCTAAACTACCGTGCGCGACGATCGTCTACTCTTACTACTGGCTTTCCGTCACACCGTTTATCCGTCACGATTTTTTATATCGTTTTAGTTTACCGAACGACCTTCGCGCCTGCGACCCCATTATTTTTCAATTATTCTCGTCGCGTTTCGTGCCGAATACTTTTCACACGGCGTTAATTAATTATCGAATTGATTGATCGAACGTCGATCGACGTTTTGCGCCGTCAACTAAATATCAATTTAAAAAAATAAAATAAAAAATAAAATCTAAACAAATAAAATACAACATTTTCGACGACTGAAAGAAAATTTCCTCGTTTCCTCGAACTTCGTGATGACAGTAAAGAAGTTTTAATAATTCGTACGTCGTCTTGAGAGAGGGGTTAATTTGTTTTTGTTTTTTAAGATTTATTGTACAAGTGGCGTGGTCGGTTTGCAACAAAACGACGTGCCTTTTCGTTGCAATATTACTTTTCTGTCCACGACGCGTTCAATTTCGTATCGGGGAAGCTTGAAAGAAGTGGCTTTAATGAAGAGGAAATTGCGTCGTAGTAGTCAAGACTAGGAGGGTTGTTTTTCATTTATTTTTTTAATACTTTTTGAGTCGACTTCGCCCGCTTTGTCCGACGATGCTTGTGTTCGTCGTTTTTTTGTTTTTCCCCCCTTTTTCTGTCTTTGTTCACTCGCCTCCGTTCTTGCTTGGCCATTTTCCTCTCTCGTTCGTCTTTTGACATCGAACTCCCACTTTTTTCACCAACCCTCTCTAGCTTATCTCGCCATCGTCGTATCCACGTTTGACTCCCGTACCTCGCCAAAAACTCTCTCGCTTTGTGCGTCTCGCGAACCGTTGTTAGCGACTTTTTTATTCTTAGGTTTCTTCGGGTTCCCTCGCGGCGACCCCGTAGTAGTCGTGCTCGCCGGCCCGGGAAATTATGCGATATGCACTCACGGGGGTTGGTTTCTTATCGCCCTATGCACACTACTCATAAAAGTTTCGGGCTTTTCGACTGTCTCGTTCCCTTCCCCTCCGAGACTTTCCGTGAACGATAACGTCATCGACCTCGAACACTTTGTTACCAACGCCGCTACAACTTTACGGCCGAGGCTCTCTTTCGTCTTCTTACGCGTTCGACTTTGACGGAGCACGACGCCGATCGACGTCAGGAATTATACTTTTAAATATAATGTTGCATTTACAAACTTTTAATATATACAAAATTCTACTCAAAAGTTGAAAACCCCGATTTTTTTACGTGTTTTCAATTTTTTACACAAAAGTTTGCATACATCGAAAATGAAACTATGATTTTCGGATTATACGAAAAATTTCCTGTCGAATGTCGTTTCAAACCATTATAAAAATCGAAAATTTCAAAATGTTCATTTTTTTTGGTTTTTCCAAATTTTCTCGGAATTCGCATAACTTTAAGTTTGATTTGGATACTTTTCACAACCTTCTTCAATATTACGTTCTCCCAATAGCAAAGTGCGATTTTCAATGTCGAAATCAAGAATGTTTAACCGGCGTGAACCCAAACACGTTAAAAAAAATCACACTAAGCAAAATACACTCCTGAGTCGACAACAACGCGCGACAAGTATGACGCTTCGAAATAGTCAAAGACCCGCGTTAACGTCTCGGATTTCCTATCTTCCGTATGCGTCAGTCAAACCAACCAACGTTTGAGTTATTGCACCGAGTCTCGGGTTTTCCCTCTCGAGTCGGTTATTACAAATCTACATATATGTACGCATCGTACAAAGGTCCCGTCGTTAGTGTTCCCGTGTGTATTATAACGGAAGGAAGAGCAAGATCAGAGGAAGTCGGGAGAGAGGGAGAGAGACAGAGAGACAGAGAGTGAGGGAGATAACTATAGGTCAGAAATACAGTGCGCCTGTGATAAACACTTTCAGGCTCGCAATCGTCGCTTTTGGCTTCCCCGACGGCATTCACAAAACTTACTTAGACACTGAGGGAAAGAGGGAGAGAGCGAAAGGACGACGGTTCGTGAACGATGAGATAGAGAGAGCCACGTTGTAAGGAAGTTTGCACCGAGGAAACTGAGGGGGCTGTGTTGATAGTGAATAATGGGAAGTTGGTGAGATATGAATAGACCAAAAGTCACACACCGTGAGAAAGGTCGAGTTTTCAACGATGAAAGGAATTACACCTCCACCCTTCCTTTCCTACATGCACGTCTTCGTTTGCGCATGCGCTCGAGCATCTCGTCCTCGTGTCACCTCGAACACGTGCGACTCTCACGAATCGTCGTTTGTTCCATTCCGGGCCCTCGTTTCACGCTCTGTCACAGACATCTCTATTCATAATGTATAAACATGCATAACGTTCTGTCTCTGAAGTTTGTCGCACAAACGCTCGCATAGCGTGGGAAACATAGCGACGGAGCATCAAACGGTTCATACGACGCTCTTAATAAAAAGTACGATGTAAGTTTTTTAACTGTGATGAAAAGATGCGAAGTACTCTCTTTTTGAATTTCGCGCGCTCGAAATCCCGCTAGATGGCGACAGTTGGGCGCCATTTTGGCATTCCACGAGATGGCGTCTATCGGCCGCCATATTGACGTTACACAAAATGGTGATTAATGTAATTTTCTAACGGATCTACAGTTACTAAACCAGCCGAATTTCCTGTAAAATATTACACTGTTTACCAACGATAAATAACGTACGCTTTACGGTATTCGTGTATTTCGTTACATTTTCGTTATAAATGTGATTGGACTACGGTATATCGACTCTTCTACAAAACGTGTATACAATATTTACATATATATATATGCATGGTATCGTATAACTATGTATTTCTGTCGCAGTCTCGGTCGTCGAGGCGAGCATGTCACGCGTTGCATCGATTCTCACCCCACGCGCAGCCCTACCGTGTTCGGCAACGGTACGAAGGTGACTCTCACACCCCTTACTCGCCAACCCTCAACCCCTACCAATCCCCTGTTTCTGGGATGAACACCATAACTCACGTTCGATAGTTACGAACGGCCCGTAGCCGCAATTGGGTAAGTTGCGGTAGTTGGCTCAGTTAGCCGCTACGTTTTGTGCATATATTCGCAAGTTGTGCTTTCGCCTGTGTGTACATATAGATATATATGTTATACGTTGTATAGAGGTGTGTATAGTTTTAGATTGTATACGAGCTGTTGTAGTAGTAACACTAACTACGACCATTCTCTCTCTCTCTCTCTCTCTCACTCATACACCCCCCCCCCACACAATATTTCTATATCTTTCTACCCTAGAGGTATACAACGAGCTTTCGCTGTATATCGAGGAGTCGATTCTCTCACGCTCAATTAATCGCATTCGTTACTTCTATCGCTAACGTTTCCGCGATAAATCATCGTAGTTTCGTACGCGACGTGGCGATAAAAAAAAATATGGAAGGTCAAAGGGGTCATCGGGTATACGGACGTTGTTTGACAAGGAAAATCCTGTTTCGGGGCATCTTCGGAATTTTTTCCACCCTCGTAAGATAGGGATTGGTCGGTCAAAAGGGGGTTGAAGGGGCTGAACGTTTTTTTTTCGAAAAGGATATCTCTTTTGTACCCGACGTAGTGTTGAAATATGCGGAAGGTCAAAGGGGTCACCGGGTTTTCTGGCGTTGTTTCGGTAAGGAAAATCGGGTTTCAGGGTAGCATCGCAATTTTCTCCACCCTTGTGAGATAGGGGTCGGTCGGCCGGCAGGGGGTTGAAAAGGGTGAAATTTTTTTTTTGGAAAACAAAAAAAAATTTTCACCATCGAATTTTTGGCCGAAAAAAACATTTTTCACGTGGAATTTCGGAGGAGACGTCGAGTTTCAAGGATTTGTATTTTTCGCTTTGGTGAGATACGAGTGCGCGTCTCTCGGCTGCCTTTAGGAAGCCGCTGATTCAACTAGGACTGCCTCGTCCCGTACGTATAAACGTCGTAACTCACGTTCAACAGTTACGGACGGTTCAATCCACAATTGGAATCGTTCCAAGGACGCCTGGAGCGCGATGAGAGTATGACACACACGGAAAATGGTGGACGCGAACGCGAGGACAACGTGAGAAAAGCTCGGAACCCAAATATTCCCGATGGTGCCAACGTCGACCGAAAAAAATTTCTATAAAATTTAGCAAAAAAAAATTCAAAACCAACAAACCCTTTCACATTTAAAAATAAAAAAAGCAAAAAGCTAAACAAATAATTCATACGTCAGAATTTTTTTTTTTCAAAAATCAATGTCGAGGGTGAAAATAATTTCGAGTATTCTCGTTTATCCATTTATTAATGACCGTTAGAAAAAGAAAGAACACCTTCGAACTAAGTGCCAATTAATCATTGGCGCATTTTAATTACGAAGACGTCGTGGTGGGGTTTGGAGCGAGGAGAAGGGGTAGTCGAGGATTGT
Source organism: Netelia inedita (assembly GCA_964017225.1). NCBI lineage: Eukaryota > Metazoa > Arthropoda > Insecta > Hymenoptera > Ichneumonidae > Netelia > Netelia inedita. The sequence goes on along the minus strand of OZ024921.1, from coordinate 28,650,450 downwards.
ATTATTCATTTGCGGAAAGAAACGATGAAAAAACAACAAAAAAAAATTTTGTGGATGTATGAAGACGGTGGAGGTATGAGAGGGAAGCGAGCAGTTCGCCAAGACAAGACAAAACGGAGAAGTGTGCTCGTGACCGGCGCTAATTAATACGGAGAGAAAGAAGGATGGAGTGACGGCATTAGAAAAAAAATAAGAAAAAAGAAAAAAAAATAAGAAAAATTCTTAATGAAGTTAAATGGCCCGTGGCCTTAATTACTGAATGCATGCAAACGACGGGATTATTATTTCGAGTCCGTTTCCACTCTCGCGCAAATCTCAGCAACCCCCTCCCCGCACCCCTTCCCTCGTGCGAAATCACAATGGGAAAAAAAGTCAAACTGAGTATTGTCATTTGTTCTTAATTTCACTTTTAATTGACTGTCTCCCGACCTCTCTCTCTCTCTCTCTCTCTCTCTCTCTCTCATTCTATCTTACTAAATTACGAAACAATCGAGAATACAAAATTTAAAAAATTTATTCAAATTGCAATTTTAGTTTTTACCACGGGGAGTGTATCGATAACAGACAAAAGGATCGTGAATCTTTCATTCTTCGCAGGTGTAGGGTAAGGGAAATGATAAAAAACTAAAGAAAAAGCTGACACGAGAATACATTTTCATTCAATAGAAAATACAATTAATAAACAATTTTATTTATCATTTTATAACAAAAAAATATTTTTTTCAATCGATATTTCTCTGAGGGGGAAAAAAATTAAAAAATAGGAAATTACTCGAATAAGGAAAATAAATGAAACTAAATATAAATTATATTAACGACCTAACTTCTTAATTAGTACAGGAGGAAACGACTGCTGGGCGAACCCAGTCACAATAGCTTTCTGTTTATGTATAGATATACGTGTACGTGAAATCAAATAAAAAATCTTCAAGCTTTAGAAAACTAATTTCGAACCTACTTAATTGTCCAATTAGTAAGAGACCGCGTATATAAACGTATATCTATACATTGCATCGAGTTAAATCTTTCCTTCACGATCTTTCTATTCTCCTCGGGTTATCGCACCACCGACTTTACGTGTGAAAATATCGTACCGTTTCGCTTCCCATTCTCTCCGACTACCGAGCGCAAATTCAACATTCCCCCGTAACGAAGCCACGAGAGAGCGAAAGAAAAGGAACAAGTCAGTTCTCTCTCTCTCTCTCTCTCTCTCCCCCTCTCTCCCTCCCGCACATTTTCATTCTCTCCTTGTATTTGCATATTACATAAATTTCATAGTTTCTTCGAAACGGAAAACGAGATAAAGGGGTAGAAACCGAGAGAGCCACACCTTTGTGAGAAAATGAAGCTAATTACGGAATTAATTGACGAGAGCTTCGCTGGGTCTAACCGAGGCTCTGGCTCGAACATTCGCACCATAGAGACGCGAATTACGACGTGTGTACCACTTTTTATCGAATTTAAATCTCAAACTACCCTTAGCAGACTGGTGAACATATTTTTTTTAGTTTCTGAGTCGATAATTGTTCGGACCATCGAAAAAAAAACATAATCGACTTTGATATATGTATAAAAAAATGCCTCCAGTATTTATTGACTCGATAGGGCAGAAACCACCCCTAATTTCCAGCCTGCATATTTTTTTGTGAAGTTTGTCGTACGATAAAATTTACAATATCGAAGTTCGTCATAAAAACTTGAGCTGCCTCGAGGAAGCTGCTGCGGTTTTATAACCGTCGCGTCAAAATTCTTTATTTATGCATCTCTCGACGATTTACGCTCGTTTTCGCAGCTTCCTCGCTCGAGATTTTTCACAATCATGCGATAATGCAATCGAGCCATCGGCATAGAAAAAAAATGTTGCGAAATAGTCGTCGATCTTGAATTTGTTTCAATCTTAAAAAAATAATATCGCTATAATGTTTCGTAACGTTAGATTTTTACACCGAACAATCTAGAACGAAAAAAAAATCGTATCGAACTCATCTTCTCCTCGTCATCGTTTTCTACGAATCTTTTTTTTACCATCGTTGCCAATAACGAAACTCGTCCGGCTCGTGTACCGAGTCATTGTTTGCCTCCAATTCTTTTCTATCCTCTTTAGATAAATATATTTATATATAAACATATATATATATATATATATATATATATATATATATATATATATATATATATATATATATATATATATATATATATTCGTTCCTTTATCATTCAAATATTTTCATCATTCTAGTCTTCGTTCCTCATTCCCGTAGCTCGACGAACAAACGAACGAGGCAATAATATCGTCGTCGATAAAATGGGCACGAAAAGGGCCGAGCGGTACAATGGTATCACCGCTCATCCCTTCGGAGCTGCCCTTGTCACATGGATGAGGGGTGTTTATAGTTTCTCTCTCTCCCTTTTTTCTTTCCTTTTTTTTTGCTTTTTCTCTTCTTTGCCGATAATCCTCCTACCACCGGTGGAACCTCGATGGTGAAGTTCGATCGGAGCAGTAGCAGCAGCGGCATATCCACTGCTGCTTTTATATTTCCAGCAGGACAGGACTTTCTCTCTCTCTCTCTTCCCATACTACCCCTATCCAAGTCTATAGGGCATGTCTGCAGAGTAGTTTATTATTCATTGGGACGCTGCATTCCCAGAGCGGATAAGCGGCACATTGTTTATGCATTAGCCCAGGACCACCTGTCTCTCTCTCTCTCTCTCTCTCTCGCTTTCTCGCTCCCTCTCTCTCTTTCTGTTTCCGAAGGGCGATCCCTCGCATATACCCGACCTTTTCGCAACAGCCGTGCCGTCAATATATCGAGATCACGGATAAGCACACGTGCGCAGCGCGCACACGCAGGCGCATGCTCATACGCGCATGCGCAAATGAGCGCGTATGCATATGCGCACGCATGCGCGTTGGAACTGTTGCTCCGTTGCTCGCTCTCGTCGATCCGTCGATCGGAGTGAAAGTCGCTTTTGACTGTTTTACTTTCTTTTTTGGTAACCCAATTCACTCGACACTGCAACTTCAAGCTTCTGGATTTTTCGGGCTAAACACGTCTTTGATTAACCGCTTTACCGAGGGGAGTTCTCGTCGCTGTGATTCGCGAAAAATTATGAATTGTTTTTAAATTACGATTCGGCGGTATGGTTTAATTTACTATTTGTTTTTCTTACGAAATAGTTCATCCCTTAAAATGGAACGCAAATCGAAAAAAACAAACTATTCGCGTCTCGTTACAGTGCTTCGCGAACAAGGCGGATATCGCGAGAATCGATATATTATAAATCTTGTACTGTCGCAATTTTGTCTCTTCTCTCGTTAGTCCCTTCGCGTTCGCGGGTTGAGGGATGAATTGAAAATTATCGCGCGCTAAGCGTATTCATCTCGGACACCGGCGGAATGAGTAAGGGAAAAAGAGGCAAAAGATGGAAGAGGCCGGCGGAGAGAGAAACGAGAAAAGAAAAAGAAAAAGAGAAGAGAAGGAAGAAGGGTGAGGAAAAAAACGAAACTACCGGAAGAACGACGATTGCTCGAGCTCTGCATACAAAACTTAAAAGTTCGTCGTTCCCCTCGCTCACTATAGCCGTTCTCCAATTTCTTTCCCTCTTCCATCCCTTCGCTTCGCTTTCTCATCTGGCTCTCTCCATCCGGGGTGTTTTCAGTCCCTCCTTCTGCTTTTCAACCACTCCTCTTCTTTTTCCCATCCCGTTCCTTCGTTCTCGGAAGAAAAAGAAACGAAGGAAAAAAAAACAAGTAAACACGCACACACAATCACTAGTGGAAAACACACATGGACAACAACCTCCTCGACTATGTATTACAATTTCCTTAGTGCGAAACTGGGTGTAATGTGCCTCATCTCTCCTTCGCTCCGGCGCCATTTCAGAACCCCCTCTACCCTTCCGTACTCGAGGCTACCCTTCTCTCGGTATTGCACTTTCGTACACCACGAGCAAAACAATAGTTTCGACTGTTAATCCGTGGGTGGCCCGCGACGTTGTGCTCGAGTTCTAATCCGAAAGAAGCCCGGGCCATACATATATGACCCAGCGGGGCCTCCCTGCGGACCCTGCTCCAGGACCAACCCCTCTTTCCCGACCCTGAGGCTAGAGAACGTTCCAGGGCTCGCTGATTGCATCGTTGTAATCTTAGTTTTTACCAGCGACTGTCGAGATTGGTGACCCAGCGAACCGTGCGGTATATCCGCGATGTATATATGTGGATAGATACTCTCTGATCTGGTCCGGGCTTTCTTTCTTGCTACCGCTCTATCCCTTTCACCACCCAGCTTCTACAGGCCACGTGTGTTACACATTCAATGTGTAACTTTTAGCTTCTTGCACGATGTGCACTCGGCTAACCCGCGAATATATACAACGTACTGGAAACAAAAAACCTAGGAACGCTTCCGTTTTCTGGGAATTCCCTAGAACAACCCGATTTCCAAAGGTTGCCCTAGGACACCTCAATTTTCTAGAAGTTCCCTAGAGCACCTTATTTTTGCGTATGAGTTCCTTAGGACGTCTCCATTTTTTAAAAGTTCAGTAGGACATCTCTATTTGCCAGGTATTCCTTAGGACAGTCCAATTCCCAAAGCGTACCCTAGAATACCTCAATTTGCTAGGGCACCTCATTTTTTGAGGAGTTTTCCTAGAGTACCTCTATTTTCTAGAAGTTCAGTAGGACACGTCAACTTTCTAGGAGTTTCGTAGCAATTCTTTAGGGAATCCCCTTTCTCCTAAGATGCCTTTTTTAGGCACTCTTGCGTCAGAGGCATCCTTAGTTCCTCAGAACACCCTATTTTCTTAGGAAATCTTTCCTCAAAATTCCTGGAGTCACCGTCGAAACAAACTTCCTCACCCTATCAACTTCCAACCCCTGCTGACCCTCGTCGCCTAGAGATCTTCATTACCGTAAGATTTTCCTAGATGTCACGATTTCCTAAAGATCCCACCTTTCCCAGAAAATGATTCGCTTCCTTTTACGGCAATCCCCAATCCCCAACAGACCCTACACCATTCCTTCAGCAAACCCCTAAGCCCCCGACGGCAAACTTTTTTCATAATGTCTTCTCGATGGAAACTTTCCGATGGTACGACGCCCTCGCTCCGCGCTCATTTGCTTCTCAATCGTCAAACTTCCCAAAGCTACTTCATTAGACAAAGATTCTCCACATTTTCTCGAGTCGGAACATCGACTCGATTCCAAGCTGCGAGCTGCAAGTTACGTCGACACGTCGCTGAAGTGGACTTCGTCATTGGCAAAGGCTGCAACAAGCCTGTCGACGACACGTGCGAAAACGTTTAAAGAAATCAAACGGGCGTATCCAACGAAGATTCACGTGGCGAATAAGCGTGGGTTACGCCCTTTTGCTTTTTATCGCGATGTTGGACTACATGACATCGGGGTCAGGCGTAACGTGACCCTGCATTATACACGCCATCGTGTATAATCTCGAGTGAGAGGAGTTTGCGGTCCATACAGAGGTTGGAGAAGCTGCTCTTGCTGCAACCCCTGGCCACCTAGGAACGGCTCCTATACCGCCTCCACCAATCCACTCCATACTACTATTTGTCCACGTGTATACACGCGTCGAGCCAGAGGTACTCATAGCCACCCATATCCAACCCCTCTTTTCTTATTACGAATACATAGTAGGAACTGTGTTTATGCGGTATAGTGGTAGTTTTGTGTTGGTGCCGGGTAGAGGATGGGTGAGATAGCCGGATCTCGCGTCCGGCTATGCTCGCTCTCGGAAAAACTTTCGAATCTATATCCAACCAGTATCTCACCACCCGGTTACGACGACAGTATAACGCCCTGCATGCAGTCTCCTTCTTCACCTCCTTCGGGAAGTGATAAATCGATCCTTCTATATCATCCTCTCTCTATCTCACACACACACCGATACTCTCTCTCTCTCTCTCTCTCTCTCTTTCTTTCTATCTCTTTCTAGCTCTCTCTCATTCTCTCTCTGTCTGCTGCTCCGGAGAACCTCTCGCGCACTCGGTGACCCCGAACCAAAGAGGATAGAGCTTCCTCGACGTAGTGAAAACGTAGAAGTCGCTAGGGTGAAGACGGATCGAACCATAAAATCGAGAATAATGGCGGAGTCCAGTCGATATCGCGACTTTTATCACGGATTCGCAATCGCCCCACCCCCACACCTCCCTTTTCATTTCGTAATTCCTCAAAATTTATCAGCGTCGTTACTATCAGCTCGGAGATTTTCAAAATTGATGATCGCGTCAACGAAATCCGGAGGGATCGAAATCTCGTTCCGTAAATGTAACGACAGATACATCGAAATGGTATTTTTTTCTTTTTACTGATAACTTTTTCAAGATAATAAAACGTTTTGCAAAATGTTTTCGGTCTTTCCCGAAAATCTCTCGTACTCGAGCTAAAACTATGGAAACTTTTCAACCCTCTTCGATCATTTCCAAAAAACAATCGTGTTTTTTCGAAACGAAGAATAACGACGAATTTTATTCGACAAATTCTCTCGTGCATCAAGTCATTCGATCGACCGATAAATTTTCAATCTCGTCACGACGTCCGTTCATCACTCGCCGGAGCGAAAAACTTTCAAGATTACGTAGAGAGCCATTCGATCTCCCCTCAGATCGTTGGGAACGATCGGGTTCTCGTGAAAACAGGAGACCCGTCAGTAAGGTTCGTCACTGAAGGAGAGTGAGGTTGATACAGTGAAAACATCGCGTTTCGATATACACACGCGCGCAGGGTGGGGGAGGGGGTTGGGGGTGAACCCTCTTCAACGAGTGCCAAAGGAGAGTTATCGGAAAACAACGTCTTTGAGAGCGTTCAACCGTTTTCTTCCTCACAGCTAGTGGCCTCAGGCTTCGCCTATATAATCCTCCTCCCCGAGTCATTTCATCCCCCTACGCGGAACCTTATCTTCAAACATGGAAGACGATTATTAATTACCCGCGAGAGGGTCCGGGCGATAACGTTCCACCGCTGCTGTTGCGGTTGAAGGGCTTTCGAGTAATTCGTCGTGACTCGACGCAGTTACCCCTCGCACAACCCTCAAACCCCCTGAAAGCTCGAAAATTCGCTAGGAGTTCCGTTTAAACGCCACCCTTTTCCATCGTCTGTCAACCCTTAAATAAACGAGGAACGGATAAGCGGGCTTCCGACAAGCCGAGATCTTCCCGCGCGAAAGTAAACGCCAAGCTCTTATCGTAAATTTCATATTTCTTCCTCAATTTTCCACCAGTGAGGAAATATTTTTTAATCGTCTTTCAGCTTGTCACGAGACCAATTTGTTTCGGATCGTTCGCACGTTCGGAAATATTTCGCCATTGGGAATTCATTTTGGGGGGTGAGAATCGTTTTATATAGATGCGATAGGGTAAACCATGCACTCTGATTAGTTCACGTGGCGCAGGTTCGTGGGGCGCAGCGGTGTAGTTTTCCGTACCCTTCGTAGCTTCTCGCTTCATTACTTTTTACTCTTTATTGCCTATCCCATGGCTCGATTATTTTACGGCAAATCGCGTTCTCTGGTGTAATTTAAAAGTCGAGGGTACTTTTTTGGGTAGTTTTTTTTTTAATACCGTTAACGTCACTCCCAAGCCCGTTCTTCGCGTCAGCCAGTAGTAACGAGTATGGGCCGCAGCGTTAACCGGGTCACAATTTTTGTGAACGTACCCTCTCCGTCCCACTTTTATTTTCGTACCATGCACCTCTGTATTGTTCGCTCTCCCTACCCGTTTAAACGAAAAAAAATAGAAAACCCCTGTACATCGTAATTAGTTATTTTTAAGCCATGGTATTCCCAGCAGGGCAACTAGAGCGTAGCTATTGTTGCCTAGATCGAGGAGAACAACGAGGTGATCATTAAACGCTTCGAAATGGTGGAAAAGAGCAGAGGTTTATTTTTCAACGAATGCAAGGGAGTGAGAGAGAGAGAGAAGGGGGGGGGGTAGAGAGAGAGCGATAGAGAAAACTACTGGAAGACAAAAGTGAGCTCTTGGGTGGGACATCAAGGACGAGCCATTGAAAACTATATAAATAAAAAGCAGTGGTGAGTGTGAGCTTTTGTTGATGTTACTTGACCCCTTGACCCCTCGATTGTTCAACTCTTGTACCGAAAGTTTGGCCACGCTTCGCACAATCGATCGCGTTTTTGTTCAGTTCCATCATCGCTTTTCCACATCCACTCGAGGCTCATACCTGATGGATTTTTACCGAGGGATCATCTCTTGTTGAGTGGAATCAGAGCTGTTAGCTCTTCACAATCCGGCATTTTTATACACCATACCTCATTTATCGAAACGTATGAAAACCCCAAAGCTGGTTTTGAACAGGTGATTATAGAACATATGTATCATGTCCACGTATCATTTTCACGATAATCGATACCGTGACAGCCCCAGACGTACAACCTTTCAGCTGATTTGAAATTTTAAAAATGTAATAAACGTTGGATGCACGGAAAATTGACATCGATATCGCAGAGGTTTTTATTGTCAATGCGAATCATGCCACACATATCATTTTTACGATAATCAATATCATTTCAGCCCTAAGTCTATAATGCTTCAACTCATTTGAGGGATTGATAGTATAAAGAGCATTAAGTGAACGTAAATCTGAATGCCGATTCCGGTTAGATGTTTAATGAGAATAAACACCATGACCTACATATCATTTTTATGAGAACCGATATCATGATAGTCCTAGTCTACGATGGTTCAGGAAATTTGAGAAAAATTTGGTGCAATGGACCCCAGGCATTTGCAGAATTGGATGTCAATGCCAAATAAGGGTTTGTTCGCAGTAAGCACCGTGTCCCATGCCTATATCATTTTAATAATAAGCGATGTCATGATAATTCTGTCTCGAATGGGTCAGACGATTTGAAAAATTATTAATGCAAGGGGGAGCTATTTGGGCGAACCTATTCCGAAACGTTCTGATCCGATTAAACATTCCTAAATTGATCAACTGCCTCAAGTCTGATACCGTTTCCATTTCGGGCCTGCCTTATTTATCGATAAGCTCTCAACACTAAGACGCAAAGAGTGTCATCAATTTTGGACCCGAACCGTATAATCCTCCTTTAATATCACGACTATGCCATATAACCTTGGGCTAAACTTGGTCCAGGCGAATTTCCATCAACGCCAGCGCCTCTCAACGATCGTGATGCAGTTTCTATGCTCTTCCAGTGAAGAAAAGCCGCTTTGACGTGATGGTACGAGACGTGGCAAGTGCTCCAGGAGGAGAATTTACACCCTACCATCATCCAACCACACGTAAGCTTTAGTGGTGTTATCGGTATTCGACTAAACCTGTGCTCTCGTATATATGTATGTGAATACGTGTCATAGGGAGTCTAATGTGCGTGGTGGCAAGTCGAGTGACGGCGCGTCAGTCGCGGGCTATACAATTACGTCGCTGAAATGTTCGGTCTCGTGTCCCTCCCATCAGAACCCTCGTTGTCTTGCTCTAAATCCCTTATACCCTTCATCCCTTTGGCTCTCACTCTCTCTCACTTTCCTCACTCTCCCTTTCCTTTCGACACCATCATCCCGGCGAATAAACGTCCCCCTTACATTTATGACCTGTAACTTTCCCATTGGAAAACTCCCTTTTCCTTCTCCTTTCCGTCTGGCCTGTTCAATCGTGCTCTAGGTACGTTCTTTACACTATACTTACATATATAGCTGGTAATCGAGTGCACGAGATCCGTTCTATAATTACCCACGAATGGATTACCCACTCTTGGATTTGCCTATAGAAAACTTGGAGCACTAGCCCGTCCTACGTCGCCCTCTTCAGGCTGCATACCTGATTAGACCCTGAGTTCGTTTCTAATGGGCCGCGAGGAAAAGCGAAATATGAAGGGTGCATTCAATAAGTTACGATATATAACGGTACTTCAATTATTCCTGGATCGTTCGTTATCACTATCCCCCATTAATATAACTCGAACTTCAATAATAATTTCACGTTTTTTAATTGAAGATTGCGTCGTAGTCGTCTTTGTGTCTCCAATTTCGATCCAATTTGCTATACGCGAAATCTAAATAATTCACTTACCAGCACTCTTGACTGTCGGTGAGGGTGATGGCTCGGCTCGCAAGATTTGTGTTCCTCCCAGAAGAGCCAGGAGGACACGAAGGATCATCATGTCGGCCATTTTCAGACTTCCATGAGACCTCCTGCAACAAAGAATCAATCGTGGATTAAAGTCAACGAAAATAATGTTTCTTACAAAAATAACAGCAATGAATAATTGTATTCAAAAAAGAAAAGCAAACTTTGAAAATGTTTAAATTTGTACTCGAAGAAAACGATAATTGCGATTTTTTTCAGTTGAATGGTATTTTATTGTCAACGACCTTTTAAACAAAATTTTTACAACCCCGTCTATCTCAGATTGGAACGTCACCCATGTCCGAAACTATAATCCAATATACCAGAGCCATCCCATGTAATCCCATCAATTCCAACTCTCTTTCCAACTACATCCCATCAAAAAGTCTCCGGACGGCCAGTATCGAATAACGAGAGTCCGGACAGCGTACAAAATAACTCGTCGATATGTCCGATGGAACACGTGATTTTCAAAACTTCGACGTAGTCGACCAAGCGTCCGATATCGTACTTTTCCCTCGTTTGCCGTAGGAACGAGGAAAAAGAAGGAGAAAAGAGGGAAGAAGAAGTAGAAGAAGACATTTTTACCCTCCCACGATTTTCATCCCCCGTGCGAAAGTATCCAAGAGTCTAGTGTCTCACACGTTGACCAAAGTCTCTCATACATGTGTCTGTGCGGACGAGGCACCGTTATAGCATCGACGGTGCCGAACTTTTCTCAGCGTAATGTGCCACGAACCCTCTAAGCCCCATCGAAGTGGGGTAGGGGGTTGGAGCGTCAGACTTTAAATTACGGACGCCTCCTCTGGTCCAAGACAAACATCGAACGAGGTCGAGCCAGTGGCGGACAGGACGAACCTCGTGCACTCCTGCCGATCCTACAACTCCTTTATTCCTCCTTCAGCTTCAGCTGCCCTCGCTCGATATACTTGCATGGCATTTCCCGGACACAGAGTGAACTTTCACGTGGTAGGAGGGGGGGGGGGCAAATGGAAGGACACTGACACGTACGCGTCGTGGAACGTAGGAAAGTAGAAAGCAAAGGGAGAAAGGCTGCCTGGTGGAACGTAGTCGAGTCAATGGGCGCGGATAAAGGACGACGTGAAAAAAGTATAACTGTATATAGGGAGTAGGGAAAACAGGCGAGGGGTTGGTGGATGGACGAAAAAGAAGAAAATCACCGGCGAGGAAACATTGTCGTAAGTTCTTTTAGAACGGAGTCCGTGGTGACTCCACTATCCATTTTATCGCATACGCTCCGGTTTAACCGCCATTATTTTTTCGTTTCGTCCATCTCTCTCTCTCCCTAACTGCAGTTTGTGCAAGAATGTAAAATTATTACGTGCGAGAGGGAGAGCTCGAAATCTTTTTGGTTTCGGGGTGGAAAAGCGTTTTATTGCAAGCAGAGGTCTGTATTTCGAGCAGCTGCTCAAAGTTGCATCGACCTCGAGACTACGGGCTGTGTGATGCTGGGGGTGGAAAAGATGGAGCAGAACGTCAGATCTTATCCGTTATCTTTCGTTCTCCCAAGTATTTCCGGGTGCAGGATCGTCGGTGCTGTGGAATGGAAGAACGATGTCTGGCAAAGTGTTCGGACAGGACTGAAAAACAGTTGGATTGGACGGATTGGTCTGGAAGAAAATCAAGATGGTGGGGGTCGTTTAGGAAGCAGCGGATCGAGATATTTCGGTGGGAACTAGTTGAGGATATACACAAGATTCACCCCGAGAAAATAACATACAATCACAAAGCAGCAAGGGATGACCGAGGATGGACCGCTGTCATCAACACAGGACACCTGATACGCGTTCCGAGTGGATCATCACCGGTGACATCACCCTTCCATCACGAGTCCGGTAATCTTCCAACGAATAAGTGGAAAATCGGGCGAACCCTTGCAGCATCAGCACCAGGGACACAAAGGAAAGCTTACGCTCCCGATATACGTCGCTATCATCATAACCCGTAAGTATAAGGGCTGGCATCGAAATTTTTTCGTCGAACGGTGATGTCACCCGGTCGTGGTAGGAAGGGATTCGGAGCAAATGAGAAAACCCGGCTGCGATAAGCTCACCCTCGATAGGTGTGCACGAGATCCGGGATGACGACGTCGTGGTTTTCAAGACCTGGCAAATCTATTTTAAATTCTCAACGTTTTCTCCCCTTTTTCCACGTGGAAAAGGAGGGAAGCCTCGTTCCTCTTACCGGTTTTGGTAGCATTCTGCCCCCTTCGCACGAATTCAGCAACCCCTCGAGCAACCCTCCTTTGCATCTCGAAGCATCCCTATCATCCACCCCTACCAACCCTTATTCTTGCAACCCCCTTTAAAGCTGCCCGCGGAGAGGTGTTCTCTCGCCGTGAGGCACCCGGGTATACCCCGTAGCATATTAATTCACGATAAATCAAGTTCCGCCTTATCAACTACCCTCTCTTGCTAGCTGGGCCATCTCTCGCTGGGCTCGCCTACCAACTACCATCCACGAGCCGAGGGTGAGGGATACGACAAGATGGCGAAACCGGAGGTTACAGCATTCCTTGCGAGCTGGAAGATATATCGTTGGCTCGCTTTTTTAGCCTTCCCGTAATATACGTACATGGGATATCCATGAACCGGTCGACCGGGACGAAACCACCTTTCGCTTCCGGTTCGTATATTCCGGATTTTTCTTGATCGCGATACGCCAAGATGGAATGATTCCTACTAAATATATACGCAAGATTTGATATATATTTATATATCTCACTGATCCCTTCGAACGATATCGAGTAGACGATTTTTATTCAAATGTTCGTCGGATGGATATCCAGCCGTACAAGTCCTTGACCATTCGTCTGATACGGACCAATCGTCCTGCATCCATACTTTATTGATATATCGGCGAGACGTAGCAAGGAAAATCAGCTTTGTCGAGGATCTCTGGGCAACGTGAATGGAATCGTGGTATGGAAACTCGACGTTGGGAAAATTGGACGCTCGGTCGAGTTTTGACAGGACTCGCGGGAGGGCCATGGACACTCCAATACGGCGATAGCTGGTGGTTCGAGAATGTTAAAAGGGTCTGCAGCGTCGAAGTTAAGTCGGCTCAAAGGGAGCGACGTCAAAACAGGGATAGGGTCGGTCGACCGTATCGTAGCCACGAGGAATGCGTACCGATCTAGGGGTAGTTTAGCAAGATGCTCTTGCCGAGGTCTTGGAGATATCACTTTGAAACTGTTCCGGTAATTAGGGCGCGAACGAAGTCGACCGTGACCTTGCATAATCAACCTCCGGCGAAATATTTCGTATCTCCCTTCGTGTTATCGACAGTATTCGCAAGATGTCCTCTATCAATAATGGAGATCGTGTGCATGACGGATGTCAAAACTATCCCTAATCAACCCTACGATTGGGGACTGCCACGAACACCTGGCTCAAGATGGGAGTGAGTTGGCTCAGAATCAAAAGTTGGTTCGCATTGGGGTAGGGGATTGGTTGAGAGGTAGTCTCGTAGTGTAATGTTAGGCAAGGTGCGTAAATGGGGTGCTCCTATCGAAAGCTAACGTTTCCCAAGGCCGATGCGAGAATAGAGGTCACCCAGTACGCGACATCTGCTAATATAGGCGCATATATATTTGAATATACATTTGGTACGAGAGGGTGGGATATCGTACCTAGGGTGAGTGGTCTCCCAAGTCGAAACGCATTAGCTCGACACTAGCTCCACTACCAACCTGCACATATACGCGTTTCCTAGTAAACGTGGGATCTGAGTATTCCATTCGGGTCGCTGAGCACCAGCGCCCCTGAATACTAATATCCACGATATAGCCTACCAACCCCTCTCTCTTTTACCCTAGAATCTTGCAACCCCCGTTGATTCTTGATTGGTATTACATAATAACCTTTATTACGAAGAAAAGAAAACCAATTACAAATGAAAATCGGCCAGTCAAAAAGAGCGAACAAAATTTAATTTTAATTTCACGTTCTCGTTCAACCCTTAATTTTATAATTTCAACTTGAACAAATTTTCACCGAATTTCCGAGTGACGATTTCAATGTTCCATTGTTTAAATGCGTGGAAAAAAAGGAATTAGTTCTTCGTCGACCAACTCCGAAGCGATCAAGCAACGATCGATGTGTAGGCGTTTCGTTGATCGAGTAAAAAGTGAACAAAAATATACACCGATATCTTCGATTTTTAGCTCGATACACCGAGCTTACTATGACATTTACACGTGTCGTTCAATGAATTTAAATCGGTCGTGGTGGCTCAGTGTTTGCATATGAAAGATACGCTCGACAGCTTTACTACATCGTGCTCGAGCTCGATCGATTGCTCGTTTATTTGATTTTTGTTTTTTTGTTCGTATTTTTTCATTATTTTTCGTTCTGGCAGAGATACATGCCTCTGGCAGCGTTGCGACGTATGTTTCGTATGTGTGCAATATCGTGGTGTATACGTTGGAACCCCTCACTTGCTCCATCCCTCCCTCTCTCGCTCTCTCCCTCTCTCTCTCGTACATACAGTGGAACGCGTACGTAATCCTAAGCACGCACGCGGTGCAACTGCTGTGGCGAGAGCGAGTGCGGTGCACCGCTGTAAATCTCAAGAGAAAGCGGGGTTGAGGCAACATAACTTATATATATATGCATATGTGCAAAACGGTACATTGGGGATGTAAAATATGAATAGGCGAGAGCTCTGACGACTACCGGTTAGTATGTACAGTAAAACGTAACACGAAAGCCCGCGAGCCCTGAAGGAGGATGGAATTTTTGTTAAAATATTTTACACACATTTCAGTAGAAACGCAACCTTGCCGGATAGCGAACTTGAACGTACTACGGGAGCCTGGACCGTAAGCATTTTTTTGAGGTGGTTGACCACGTGAGCCAGGAAGGTGGTTGTTTTTTTTGGTCAAAAAGTTCGTGCGGTATGAAGACAAGGATTACTTTTTTTGCCTACTCGCAGAGAGAGATGTGTAGTCACATGGGGCAGAATTGGCTCATGGTTTGAGCTTGGCGCTTTACAGTTATTAGTTTTTGAATTGTAATAACGTTTTGATTCGATGGAACAAAATAAATTCTTTTCTATATAAATAATTTTTTTTTCTTTTGACCGATAATTTGCGAAAAATGAGGGGGAAGAATGTTGAGTACGTAAAGTATAGATAATTTACAATCGGTTGAGGGAGTGATGGATTGAAAAATAATAAATATATATCTCGCTACTTCGATGGATTTCACGAAAAGTGTGAATATTGATAGTTTGAGTGGCTGTAACTCCGATTCGGTTGAAGTGGCCTAGATTTGCTATGAGACTTTTAGAAAGCTGGTTCAGAGATTTGAAAAATGGCATTGGTTTTATCGCGATACTTTAATTTTTGCATCCGTGACACCGATTTGAAAATTACAAAATTTTTACTCGAAGAGAAAAATTTTCAACAAGCAGTGATACAGCTTTAAAACTCTGTCAAAAATCGAGAAGCTATTACAGACGGGCAAACCAAGCGCCATTTTAACGCTTGAATAATCAAGTTTTAACTAAATATAAAATCCAACGTGGAAATCCAGCCCAAATCAAAGTTACGAACGTTTGACTGACACCATGAATTTCAAGGTTACAGACGAAGGGAAGCAACAGATTTTGTCTTCATAAAAACAATTATATTAATGTATCTTTCCATCGAAACCCCTTCTCCAATATTTCCAAAAAACGAAAAATCTTCTTATTTCTCCATTTTTTTCGATCCGTCGCGCTATATTTTTAAGGGATCGCGATTAAATGACTTCAAAGATTCTTTTAATAACCAGCTGCAGCGCTGATGATCGATTGTATTGATAACACCAGGACGTATGCGAGAGTGGAACGTATGAGTGTTTGAGCCCTTCGCATCTGTATTTATTTCAAAGCTTTTCCGTTGTGTCGCCCTGTCTCTTATTCTCCCCTCGTGATCCTATCCTCGATTGAAAGGGGAGCGGTAGTTAAACCCAGTAGGGTGAAGACTACTTCTAGATGCCATAGAGTGGTCTATCCCAGTATCAAGCATCGTGCAAGAAAGTATCGTTGCTTACTCCTACGGGCCTCTTCAACCCCTCTCGCTCTCTTCCTCTCTTGCTTTCTCTCTCTCTCTCCCACCCTCCGGCATTCTTTCATTTCCTGTCCCCGCGACAACAACACCTTAATGAAACGATCGCTTTCTCGTCTGGTTGCTCGCAATCGCTGCAAGAAGTACTCGAGGGCTACGAAACGAACACAGTAGGAAGAGAAACTTTATGACCTCTCGAAAACGTCTAATTCATTCGGTTGTTCACTACCAGGGAAGATACGTCAAGAGTTAAGTGAGAAGTGAGAGAGGGAGCCCGAAAGGATCGAGCAAACAGTGAGATGGTGATGGAGACTGAGGGTGAAATAAAGGATCCTAGACAAACAGAAAAAGGAACGGGGACTGAGGAAATTACCAGTGACAGCTATCTACTGTACAGCACCATGGATAGAACTCTTTTATTATCAATCGAAAAACGCGTCATCAATCATCCCCTCCACGTCGGAGGGGTGTACGAATTCGATCGTCGACTTCGTCCGAGGTCGTTCTTGAGTTCAATAGAGGTCATGATAATTAAACAATTTATTAATGAAGAAAAACTTATAATTATGTCCTTGTACTTTGTAGGTCAGCCATATTGTTTGTTTTTTAGTAAGGCTGGTTTGTCCTAGGAATGGAATATTCAAATTTCATGCCTCGTCAATTATCCGTGCTCCGGCACTATCATACGTCATTAACGGCTTCACCACGATCCCGCGGATATATTACCGTGCAACCCCCAAGCCATGACAAGTGCAGCAATCACCCTTTGACCGATGGATATGGAATCAAGCGCAGATATACAGCCAAGTCTCGGGCATAAGGGATTGAACCAAGAGGGGTGACAAAGGGAGATGAAGGTAACTGAGATCACAAAGGTGATCGACAGTTCCATAGAGAGAAGAGGAGGTGAACTTATTGGTACCCCTTGCACGTATATATATGCACTCATCGTCCACGGGTTGCGTAGTAGGCACACGTGTCTCCCTCGATCTAATACCCCTGAGAATACAGACCTGCGTTACATGAACTCCAATAGACAGAGGAAGCTCATTGGTTGAATGAGCATGACGCCAATAGACAAAAGGTTGGGTCACGACTCGGTTATTACATTTTTGACGCTTAAAGGTGATTGGATAGACCCGAAACAAGTAAGAAGGGTTGGTTTTTTAGAAGTAGATGGCTAGTACTTCAATTCTTTGATTGGCGATGCAAGCAACTTCATCAATCATACTTTTGAATCGAAAGACGTTTTGAGTTTTCTTCTTTCGAGCAGAACTACCCTCTTTCGCCCTCTCACCTACCCCTACTCGTTGTTTCAGTTTGTACAGATCGTCGAAATTTTGTGACTTCCGACCTCTATAGCAAGATTTGGAACGCGTTTTCGATCTTCCATGCATCAATCATTGCCTCCCCCATCGAGTGAGTTTCCATCATTACCAGAGTTCCGGAGACCGCACCGGTGCACCAGCAGCGTTATCGCTTTTGTCGGTCCACTCGATCCTGGCACCAGTTTTCCAGGAACGTTGAAAGCTCGCAACTTTTCCGAGTCCACATCGTCGCTACGGGTAATTGATTCACCAATACTTTTAATTGAAGGCCATTCAACGAAGCGATGCTCGTATTTAATGGAAAAGTCCCTGCCTCGACTAGCAGCCGGTTGCTCTATGACGATCGTAGGCTTCGCAATAATCTCACGCCGGCTAAACTTTGGCCGGTACGAATCCGCTGATGATCATGCAATCAACCCGGTAACTGGCCGACAGATTCGTCAAGCCTCGACTACGTTCCTCGATCGAATCAAATTCTTCTTTGCGTGGTCGTGCGATCGAATGAAAGTTTGTCCATCAAACGTTTTCAACCATGAAGTATCGGACGGCAATGATATCACCCCCGTACAAAAAATCATCCCCCTTGAAGTTTGTAACAACCGTTTGCAATTTGATTCTTATCAAATCGATAGTCACCAGTACTTTGGATATGCACAATGCCTCGACCAGATTCCGGTGTCTTCGCATGGATTCGGCAAGCCCATAGGAAGAACGCCTCTTTAAAGAGAAGAATTCATGTATTTTACAACCCTCCATATGACATCAATGTCATAGAGGGTGTAGACAGCCCGCTCCGCCTCGTTATCCCAGAAAAGCCGAGAATCTCCTGGTAATAAATGATCGCGAAGGCATCCCTTCGTTTTCGTGAACACGCCACATGCCATCCTCGTTCACGTCGCACCGGAGCATTCTCTCAAATTTTTTTTCCATCCCGTTGGCCGATCTCCGCTAGACCGCCCCCTTCCGGCCCCTCTCACCCTCGACCCTCACGTGCACACACGGAATACTCTCACTCTCGTTTAATTTCCATTCGGCACGGGCACTCCCGGCATGTGCGTCAACGCGACGAGGAAGATAGCTGGGGCACTTGTTACGTACATATAGAAGTATACAATGATTATTCAAGCTCATGGATATGTACAACTGCACACAGAGCTGGCTAATTACGAACGCATGGTCGAAGCCCGCAGAGCCCGTTCCTACGCTGGCCACATATGCTAGCAGGGTACCCGGGTCCCGTGCTATCGTTTTTTCCCGACAAATAAAAATAATTGGGAACCCATCGTAACAGGACCGTGAAAGCGACGAAAATCCTCGGTCTGAATG
Source organism: Netelia inedita (assembly GCA_964017225.1). NCBI lineage: Eukaryota > Metazoa > Arthropoda > Insecta > Hymenoptera > Ichneumonidae > Netelia > Netelia inedita. Next base: position 28,631,597 of record OZ024921.1, on the reverse strand, counting down.
CTACAACGTTGTGCGTTACTCTTGTTGGTATAAACGTACGGATATAATGCCCAACCGGTGTGCGACTGACACTACTGATGCATCGGCCATGTAACCCTTTTCGTGGCCATTGCTACCGGTGTAGGGGTAGTCGCAACGTCCACTGTCAGGCTTGAATAAATAAATGTTACGGCAAATGGTCGACCATAGTTGCAACGTTCACAGGGACGAGCCAAGTGTACGCGGGCTGGATGGGTATCGGTGAGCAAACATGGAACAGGCGCTCCATGCTACGGAAAGAGATTGAAAGGAGGGACGAGCTGGGGTAATCCAACAGTGAACGGAGAGACAATGGAATAGAAAAGTCAGTATCCTATTTGTTTAAGGGTGTCTATGCGCAATGTTAAAACGACGTCTAAAACTGAACTCCCTTGGAATTCACTTGGACATTGCGAATCAATAGATCCTTTTCCACGGATCACGAGTCAAGGGGTTGCATTCCTTGATGTTTTACAAGATCACTTTGAACCTCAACGAAAATATTGTCTCGTCATTCAAATGTGTCGTTAAGTAAATAATGAGTCATGACGCCTGATGACGGATTCGATGGAACGTCTTCAACCGAGTATGATAGGTCTCCAGCTGGAAATGTTCGTAAATCGGAGAGAAGCATCGAAGTCCTGGTGTTCGGTGGAACAGCCTGGATTTGGGAAAAGCCGAAACTGGTCGATAGGATAGTAACCCGTCGGGTATTCTTCCCTTGGCCCTGGAGGCTCAGGGTGCCAGGGAGTAATGCAATCGTTCACTGCCAGTCTCGACCCCTACCCCTTCGTTCTTACACATCCCCAAGGCTTAACGTTCCTCTTGACTCGATTATTTCCGCGAGAGTCGAGGGTTGAGACGTGCGAGGCATTTGCACGTGGGCCAAAGGTTGAGGACAGGGGTTGGTTAGACGCTCGTCTCGTCATCGGCGTTCTCCTGACAATTCGAACCAGGCAAAGTGAGACCGGAGGGCAGGCTAGAGATTCTCGAGGTTCCTCGCTGGTAAACACACTTCTGGAGATCCCAATCTCACCCCCTCTCCGAGCTTCATCGCCCTCGTTCCTTCAGGTACTTCGCTCACCCACCAAACTCACCCCTTCCAACGTTCGTGCAACTATTTTCTAGCCTCTCATATCCTTCACATCTACTATCTCCTTTCCATTGGCCAACTCTCGGCGGCAATGAGATTTCCAACGCTCTAATGGAATCGAGTTCCTTCTCCGTTGATTGAATGAAACGCTTGGGGTAGCTCGAGATCCCTGCCAGGGGTAAGTGACACTGGCACGTGCTGCCTCACCGCTGGCCAGCAGGGCTTTAACCACTCGCGTCATTTCTTTCGGGTACTCGCACGTGATTCCATTACCAAAAGCGTTAGCTCGGATGATGTTACGTTCACGATATAATTGTGTAATCATCTCTTTTCTCATTGTCTGGCGAATCGTATCGTTCAATTCAGACGAAAACTCGAATCTGATCTGAAAAATCTTCATTGTTATTGTAACGAACATTTTGTGATTTTGTGATTCTTTGATTTTTATGGACACTTTTAGCTCAAATTGCCACCATTACGAGTTATTCGAAGGGTTGCAATATCTGGACACGCCCCAGATCAATATAGTGCGAAATTATTGCCGCTACGGATCGATAATGATTCTCGCGGTAATGGATATCGGAGTCCGAAATTACTGAGAAATTTCAAACATTCATACGCGAATGGAAAAATACAAATACGCGGAGGAAACTACGAGGGAGACCGGGAGAATGGGATTTCGGAACATCATAAATGATCGAAGTACCAACGGCAATTTGTAACTGCATTAAAAGCGTAAACGCGATGGTACTCGTGTATTATTCCGATTAAATGCAAAACCACCCCTGCAACCCTTCGCATTATACTTCGATATATGTTCATGCGCGTTCGATTTACATCAACATTATGAACACCGAGTCACAAATGGAATAATCAAATACATCAGTGTCGATCAAATAAAAAAATATGTGAGTCCATAAAAAAATTAATAATGATCATCGTTTATAGAAGGTTCGACCTCTCTCATTTTACCAATTAAACTCACTAAATCATCGATTCATATAAAACACCCCGATATTGTTCTTTGCACTTCTTGTGCACCCAGGAAAAAAAATTAAAAATGAAAAAACGAGAGCAAGGGTTTCGTTAGGATTCCCGTTAAGGGATGATAACGAATAATCGTTGCTGACAAATCGTTCGAATTAAGGAAGCAGCGAGGATTAAAGGGTTAAAGTCTCTTTGTTGGCAGCTCGAGCATCTCCCCCATTCCACGCTCTCGCCTGCGCACGCACGCGTGTGCCTACATGCACGCATTTACGCGCATGCGCAAACAGACGCGGGAGATGGAAGCCAGGGTGAATTTGCTTCTTCTCAAAGACAGTAATGAAATATCGTACAAATATTCTCTACGTGCGAGAGTGAGAGGAGGGCCTGGAGATCCACGAGCCAGGATGAACGGTGACTAGGGAAAGAGGGGCTTTATTTACGCGCGGCTGAGAGCTTCGCGACATTAAAATTCCTTAACCGGTATCAAGTCGTCAAGGCCCTTAATTAATCTTCGTGTTTTCAACGAAGGAAGATAAGGGGTGATACGACCCCATGTCCCTATTAGCAATGAGGTCTGAATCTTCCAACTAAAATCCCTCCCCCCATTGCTTTTTTATATCCTTCAAATCGTCAAATACAAAAAATGCAATCTCCTGGACACACGCCGCGCCAGATCATTTACGGATTGGAAAAGCTTGACGATAAAAAGGCATGTCTCTTCAATTTCACAGAATTGAGAACGAGGCACAGGCTGCGAGTTATGGCGACTCTGGCTGCACTCGTTTCAACTGCTTTTACTACGAAAGAAGTTTACGGAATCGTCGGAAAAGATATCAATTTCTAACTCGAGGACAAACGTGCGAGAGAAATCAAGTTTGAATTCAAGTGCGAATGAAATATTTCCGATGAAAAACAAATCAAAAAAATTTATTTTCACCTCCCTACGGTCCTATTTTCATTCCAAACTTAATCCAAAAAGAATTTAATCAAATCGAAAAATTTTCTCGTCGGAAAATTGTTAATACCTTCAACGTCTTTGTTCTTACCTCAACGAAGAGCGGCTCGTGGTTTCGAAGATTTTTAACGGCCCGATGCTGAATTCGAAAAAAAAATCACAAATTCTTTTTCATACGAAACTTTGCATGCCTTAAGCGTGTCGACACAACGGAAAAGAAACGAAGGAAACGAGAACCACACGCGAAACGACAAATTTCATAAAACACCTCAATGGCGAACGGTGGTCACCTGAAACACTTTTGAAATCACCGAAAAAACGTTGAACCCACTGATCGAAATATAAACAAACGGCAAAAACGGTCAGCCTCGTTTCCGTTTCCTTTGATAAATTCACTCGTCGTGCTTGCTCTGCGTTATTTCAAAATTGTTCAATCTCCCTAGACAAACAAACGTTGTTTTCACAACAACCCGAATACAAATATACGTACACTCGTATTTATTTACACATGTGTAAATGTATTTATATTTTTATCAATCTCGAATCGTCGTTCGCCTCGAATTTATTTATTTTCGTTTCGTCCCATCGATAATGAAACGCCACATTTTTATACCGGGCTTTATTTGATTAGCGATATCGTGGCAATTTCGTTACCGTGTTATATGAGCGGTAGTCGAAACGCGTATGGAAAATTAAAACGCGAATCGATCCTCGAGACGATATTGACATCGAAAAAGAGGGAAAAGAGAGGGATGAAGGAGAGACAGAGAGAAAAAAATCTTGTTCGTTCGAGGCCAACAGCCGGTGCGGGAGTAGCTTGATTCGATTGACCGGAATAATGTTCGACCGTTTCGGACCGTGTTGTACGGGGTAACCGCGCGTTATACAAAAGTTTCGGGTGTGTATTCGCGCGCTAACGCGGCTTCATACGCGCGAATATATTCGTGGTAAATTATGATATTCCGGTGGACACAAGGTTTGGGTGTTGAGCTCACCGAATTATTTCGTTGGGGACGAGATCGCGTATGGGCAATATTAAATTAACCCGGGTCAAACGATTCGCGACTACAAAAGCGGGACTCGCGTCATAACGGAATAATCATACCCGATCGTTACGTTACGGGAAATGATTAATATCGCGATATTAACCTCACCCCAATCGCCTTTCTCACGATCCACTATTTTATTTATTTATATTCAATTATTTATAACGCATAAATTTTATTTTACAAAATTTATCGTTATACTTCAAATCAATAAATAAATTATTCTATAACGGCTCGAAATCCATTCGCGAACGACCAAGAAAAGAAACACCATTCACCATTACTCTTCGTTATTTACCAAACGAATTTTTTATTTTGAAAATAAAAAAATAAAATAAAAATCGACGAACTTCGAGTCACTGTCGATGTGGAAAAAAACAACAACAACAACACGAACACGCAGAGAGGACGCGCACTTTGTAACTCGATGAGAAAATAAAAATTATTTTCGTGTCTCCAAGTGCTCACACCTTGTTGATATATTTTTATTTAAATTCGCATATCGTGCCGCTCTTGTACACGGCGCACTATTCGTTACAAGTTCGTCGTGAACACCTCGATGGTCGCGACGAACGTTACGCGAAACAATCGACGAACTTTGGTCCCACTGATAACACCTCGGTGCTCTCACGCGTTATCATCTTCGTCACATAATCGGGTGTCACGTAACAACTTTCCGTTACATATATACATAAAATATAGCATATACATATATGTATATATATAAATATATATTTATATATATATATATATATATATATATATATATACCTATATCTATATACGTTTATTTATTTTTGTGAAGAGCAGGTGAAAACTTTTATTTTTTAATTAATCAAACTTCCTCCTTTTTTTTATAATCGTCGGTCGAAACTCTCCGCGAGCCGGGACGATTCGTCGTCGATTAAAGATTGAGCTCCTATCGTCGAATACCTCACGACGTTATTGTTTTCACTCGACTTTCACCACAACCGTTATCATAATTATTATCGCGCGTTCTATCATCGAGAGAAATTTTTTTTTTTTGAATTTTTGGAAATTTTTAATATTTTTTCTGACGTTTCGTGAGATTTGTTTTTTTTCCTCGACGAAATTGTGCACGAAAAATATTAATCTCGGTAAGCTCGGGTATAACGAAAAACTAGTCCGTGTGCGCGAGAGGAAAAAGAATCTTCGTTCGGATTTTCGTGGCAGTTGTGTGATCGAACGCGTAACCGCGCGCGCGAAACCTCCGCGGGGGATGCTGAGATCGGACTGGTGCCGCTGTGACGTGGCGCTGCAGTCGCCGCGGTGCCTCGGGGAACCAACTGCCATCCCCTACCACGACCTCTAACGCATCCCCCTCCTCTCCTGCCCCTCAGCCATGCTCGACGCCGACGTCCTCGCCGGCGCAACCCCAAACCCGTCTCTCTTCATCCCCTAACCCCCTCCCTCCTTACTACCCTTTTCCTCACCCCTCGTCGCATCCTCTCACCTATGCGTCTCGAAGCGTCCAATAAGTCTCCAGGGAGTGCGAAATTGTCTCCAATTTTAATATATATATTATTATTTGTTGTTTGTTTTTTATATTCGTCAAATTTTTGGAAAGGGTGAAAAGGAACAGGTTTAGACTGAAAATTATCCCGAGATTCAATCGTCGACGACGTGTGAGAAAAATCTTTGTTTTTGTCTTTTTTTGCAGTTTTTTTCAGGATTTTGTTCAATTTTTTTTATTTTGCACCCTTCGCAACAATATTTTCGCCTATAGTAAAAGGACGAGAGTATGTTTGAATAAGGGATGCTTTTTGAGAAGTTGAACGGTTTTGTTGTTTTTGAGAAAAAAATGATAAGAGGTATGGATATCGAAAATTGGCCGAGGGTGAAAATTTCTCGAGTTTATCGATCTTGCCAGTTATATTAAGAGGGTTAAGAACTTGATGTTACCACCCTCGAGGCATCTATAAAGAGTGAGAAGGAGAGCGAGAGTGAGAGAGAAATATCGAGGGTGATTATATCAAGTGTTGAACCATCTTAAAGCTGTTTTGTAAAGTATGTTGGCATTTTTATTCGACGAAAATTTCAATTATTAAAAATATTAAAAATATGCCTCGGAGTATCGAAGAAAATAATTTTGATTTTATCTTCTCGTCGTTATTTTCAATAAATCATAAAATTTCATAAATACTTTTGGAAACATTTATTTACAGATTCAACGCAAAGTAAAAATAAAATAAAAGTTAAAAATAAAAAATTTCTTCACTCATGATTTATCCAATCAATCGAATGCAAATTTTGTTCGAGCATTAGAAATTATATAAAAATAATCCTAATACCACATTTTTTTATTTCGTAGCATTTTTGAAGTATCTCACAAAAATCTTTAAAGTAGAATTTTTTTGTTTTTTTTTCAGGCAATCGGCGGTGGTGTCTTTGAAATTTTTATTTCGCAATATCGCGCTCGCGTTGATCGACCATCCAAGCCCGCGAGAGCCACCAACCAAACTTTTCGGTCTCCCTCGTTTTCCCTCTCTCTCTCTTCCCTTCGCGCGAGCTTCGAACCGAACGATGAGTGGTTACAAAGTGGAGAGCCAGCCCCGAAGCTTCCATCGAAAGTTTTGTGAACCAGCGTGCCCACACCCATGTCTCTCCCTCCTCCCTCGCTCTCACATCCACGAGATCCTCTTCCCCCTCGGATCGTCTCGATCACGATGGAGATGTAAGTGTAAGTCTCTCACATCGCCAGGGCGTTATGCTTGAGGACCGAAGGGTCTTTTTGGTTGACCCGAATCGTTGTAGGGTCACAACCATGGTACGTGCGATTCCCTCTTGCTTGCATGATTTCTCACCGAGATTTCTTACCCAGCGTGTTCGAAATCGTGACGAATTATCAATGACACGCGATAGACAATTTTCAAAAAAAAAACTTGATTTTTTTTTTGAAACCGATAAAGCGAACTTTTTTTCCTTTGCCTCGAGTCACTAATTTCTAGAATATAATTCGAACGTTTATCCAATTAGGACATTTTTTGAAATTATTCAAATTGGCAATATCGACGATTTTTTAAATCGACAAATGACAAACATTTTTTTCACCAAAATTGAAAATTGGATTTCGCGAAAAATTAGTGATTGTCGAAAAAGTGGTAGGAGACTTGAAACAAAATGTATAAAAGATCGTTGGTAATATCGCTGAATTGGTTAATACATTGCTCGATAGGGGATAGCGATAGGAGCTACTGAAGCGATAACGCCACAATCCGTGCAATCTTCGATCACGACAGTTTCAATAACGACGATATCCCTCGTTCGTCTCACTGCAAATCCTCGCAATATTCTTTTTCACGTTATTCAACGTATCCATTCACACCCACCCCCAACCCCCTATTTTCATCAATCTCATCCAACCCCCCCGTCCGATAAAGTACGCCGGGATGACCGAGTAAAAATATCCTCGACTATCGACAAAATGTCCTTTTCAGTATGGATTATATAATCTCGTTTCCCGAAAATGCATTACTCGCAAAAATTAATTCGACCCTCTTTCCATCAGTCCCGATCCCGCTCTTCGTACGTCCCAAATCCAACCTCTCTCTCTCTCTCTCTCTCTTTTTTCAACGTTAATTAAAACATATTCCAGCCAGCTCGTTTGTACAGCGTGAGAGGCATTTTATCGCACGTGACTGGGACGGATCCCGTCAATGGCACCTAAAGCCTCGTCAAAAAACAACATTGGAGGCTTATATTCGATATTCGCAGTGTATAGAAAAAAATTGCATACACTCGTAGCCGAACTCTCGACTCAAACTGGCTGTTTCATATAACTTCTCTGATTTACCAGAGATTTGCTGATTAAATCGATGGCTGAAAAAGACCCGTATAAACCGCATTGCCTTTGTCCATTATTTTGCAGTATTGTGCAACGTACAAAAGTACGTCATGGTTCGTTTGGCAAATTGAAAAAAAAGTTATTAGCGCACTAGCATCGGTCTCTTTCAATCCGACACAATTGATCGCAGCAACTCTCAATAACGGATTAGAGGTCGATCGAAGAACTGGCAATGTTTTGAAAATTTGTTTCAAAATTGAATACAAAATTTGCCTTTTTCCATCCAACGTAACGTTTTTTTCAAAGAAAACAGTTATTAAGTATTTTGGGGGGAAAACGAGTTCTCGTTCGTGTTTCACCCCTAAAGGGTACGAAAGCGTATAACGAATGTTCCAAATCTCATGCTCCCCGCCATTCCGATTGTAAACGAAACGTTCGTCCTCCCCTCTCGCGTGATTTTTTTCGCAGCCCGATTGGAATTACGATAGCGAGAAATTCGCGGATGCGCTAGATCGAGGGAAGTTCCATCACGAGGCGCTCTAACCCTGGGCCGAGCCACGGTATCGCCCGGCAGGATGGCTCCATAGCCATGAGACTAAGTTAATTAAAACGTGATATCAGATATTGGAAGTGGACTCGATCCTGGTTGGGTACAGAGGAGGTTGGTTGGCGTTTCGATGATACCGGGTATCAGGGGGTTGGTAGTGGTGGTAGTGGTGGTGGAATCGAGCTATCCACCACCACGTTGGCATGTGGGATTGGTGGTCACAGGTGCGCGAATCGTCCTCAGAGCGTGACGCGAAGTATACGCGTGGGATGAGAAAAAGTCCTCGGATTCAATGGAACGGGTAGCCGATCATGCCTCTGTGGACAGGGGTGCGAGTGGTACCAGCACCGAGAAGCGTTGATGGACGACGAGAGCCAGAGAGGCGAATGAGCGAAAGCTTCCACAACGACGAGCAGCTGCATGGACACCTATATATGTTCATCGAATGGTAACCATGGCTAGACGTCTCGAACAAATAGAACGACACGTAGCACCCACTCCCGACAACGTTGGTTCATCGGTATTTGCGTGTTACCATTCTTGTCCACCAATACCACTCGTTTGGCATTGTTCCCTTCGAAACAAAAAGAAATAGAGACAAATATCAACGATGGAGGACGATCGACCTGGACCGACCGTTGGTGACCATGGAACCATGGAAGATTCCACCCTCGCGACCATTCATCTGGATTCTCGCACGGCCTTCGAAACGTGTTTCGTATTCGTCCTTCATCCTGTAGAGTCCGTTCCCGCTGCGAGACGAAACGAACGAATTTGGAACCGAAATGAACCGGAATGGAAGCAAGACGCCTTGATGACGTCTGGAAAACGTATTTGGCGACTCTCGGTCGGGATTCGCGATCTACTGATTTACGATGTAAATGTCTCTTGTTTAAGGGAACAGGCACGTGTGCGTCGTCTAGCGGATTCCGAGACGGGACCCATCTCCATCGATCTTGCTCCGAGGTTTCCCGTGCAGCCGCGGGCAATGACAGCAATTATCACTGATTTGGCGCACAGCCCAGCAGGATCGGGGTCGTCTAGCCAGCTAAGGAAAGATATGTACAGGCATACAACGAGGTTTGGGGAAGACGTTCTGAGCGGTGCTTTGTGGAAACGAATGACGAGGGTTCCGCATTGATGGTGGATTCCACTAGAAGGGTTGGCTCCTGTGGTGCGCGTCTCTATGAGAGGAACGTGATTTCGGGGAGTGCTATCCCATTGTGCGTCACGCGGATGTTACCAACTGCTGTAATTTTCTTGGTTCTCAGACGTACTAGGGACATCCACTCGTTGAGTTTGTGAACGCTTAAAGACGGATGTTGGATCGATCGTGGTAAACTTAGCGATGTCCTAAAAGATTGTCCAATTTTCCATACCTCATTGAGGGAGTTCTTCACCCAGATGGGTCGATTAGCCGTGATATGGTGAGATGGTAAAAATCCAAGAGCGTTCTTAAGAGCAAAAACGTTGTCAAAGGATTGGCCGCGAGTGGAGGATGGTTACCCTAGGTAGACCGCCAGAAGGGCTGCGAGATAACGAATGGAAGTAGTCGAGTCTGGTACACTGATGAAGGTCGTTCCTGGCTCGGAGGGTTGGACGAGCCGCAATATGGTCGTCAGTGGCAATGCCAAGCGGGACGTGATGGTAGCTTCGTGAAAGGGTTCGTTCTGCTTCTAACCCTGGTCGATCCCGAGCAAGGTTTTGGCTCTGGAAAAAAAGCCGCCCTCTACGAAGAAAGTGCTGAGACGTCGATTAATTCTTATTGTCAGTGTCATGAGGGACTGGGGTTGAAGTAAAACTTGGCGAGGAGCAAGAGGATAGAGATAGAGTAAGACAGAGCAAGGGGTGGTGGTAAGGGAAAGAAGGTATTTGGCATAGGAACAAAGGCTGGGGATGGAGACAGAGGAGGGCTTCGTACCGGGACAGGAGAATATAACGCATCGACGAGCTTGACCATCGAGAGGAGACCGAAAGGAGCTATCACGACTTCCACTCAAGGAGGACAATGGCCGACTATAACCATCAGTGGCCCATCCGTTCCGACCACACCGGCACATATCGCCGAGAGGGAGTCCAGATATCGCCTCTTTCCCCGTTGCCATGGTCCCTTTCTCTCCTAGCTAGCCAACGCTGAAAGATTCGTCGGTGCTTCGCGCTTGAGAACCCTCACCCCTGAGGAATTTATTAGCGGGCTCTGAATACCTCGACATCTATCATTGCAGCTGAGAATATTTTCATGGAATGAACTCTTTTAGTCGGAAAAAGATAATTGAGGAACAGGCCAGAGAATTTTCATGAAGGATGTCCTTCGTGACCCTGTTAGAACACTCTACAGTATTATGATGCGATTTATATAGATGTCGGACTTGAACTGGGGCAAAGTGACCAATTGCTAATTTTTAAATTTTCATTGGATTAAAAATAACGAATTGCGGTCGATTAACCGGACATTTTCTTAGACGCGATGCATAAAAAAATTACAGGTCGTGGCCGAGGGATCTCAGATTAATACGAAAGTTTGAAACGAAAGTTTTTGCAACTTCTTTTTTTGCCTAACCTCTTTTCCCTCGATCCCAACATATTTAGCTCGTCCTCACGCCATCGCGTATAACACGATCCAACCACTAACCCGACCACCCAATTTGGCAGCTTCCTTGCTCACCACTTTTTCACCGTTCTTTTCATCTTCTCACACCTCCTTTACACCTCTCCTCTCTTCCTAAAAATCGCCACTCGGTCTTCGCTATAACCCGGGCGATGGCAGCACTCGTCCTTTTTTTTCTTCGCTCCCAGATTCCTCCGCTCTCTTTGTTCTTTCAGCCTTCCGCCCTCTGACCTGCTTTTCGCCTCACGACCGTCAATTATTATTTCAAAAAACTTTTCACCTAAATTTATTTCGTTATCTTCTTTCTCGCCCAAGAGTTCGCTGTGTTTCGTAGAAAAAGGAAAGTGGTAAATTAGAACGGCAACCGTAACGAGGAGAGATTCCATTTGATGTTTACGACGGGCATGCGCAGACTCGCGCGCCAACGGTCATATTTCTCAAAAACCATTCCTCTCTTTATAACGAACGTTTCGAAAACTCTGGATCAATTGTTGTACGACATCAAAGCATTCTCCATGACGCAAAAACGTGTCATTTCGCCGTTGCACCCCCGGTGTTTTGTTTCTCTGCATAGCGTGACCATGTCTCGTGTGTTAAAATGACGAAATAAAACAAAAGTCTTCGTATTCGTTCTAAAGCAATCGCGGATCAAACTCAAATTGTTTCGAAGCTCCTGGCTCGCTCTCGTCCAGCTTTTCTCTCGGCTGAAATCGCGTGATCGTTTCTTTTCTCTCATTTTTTTTTGTTATTTAGCCAGAACACGTGTGTGCTGTATCGTTATACCTGAATCCCTCGTCGCGTCCTACTTTCTCGCCTCGATTCTCTTTTCAACGACTGTCTCTCCCTTTCTCTCCCTCTTTTTCTTTCCCTCCTTCCACAGGCATCGCAAGACCCTCGTGCCGATCCTATATCGATAAGATTGCGCGTTCCTTGGGTCGTTTCAAAGTTCGTCGCGATATAAAAATCGCCCGGTCGCATCGGACTGCGAGTCAAAACTCTCGTGGGGTCGTTCGGGGTTTATTTTTTCATCTCTTTCTACCCTCAACTTCCTCGTTTTTTTTCGTTTTTTTTTCCTCGTCCAGTCTTCCCCACTCGACGCCCACGAGTTTCCTCGTTGGGCGCTTCGGTAGTCACGAAACTGTGATAGAGGCTATCTCTCTCTCACCACACGTATACATTTATATATGTATATAACACTGTAAACTTTTTTACCAACGGCACATATCCCCCGCTATTATACCCATGGACCACCTCCGTCTCAACGAAGGGTTGATTCTTGTGTTCTGCTTTTATGGTTCCGCGTGGAACTTCTTTCGAAACTCTCCTGCTCTCTCACACTCTTGTCTTCGTAACATAAGATTATACGTATGTACTTCAACCCCAGAACTGTGTATCGTTCGAGGCATTGTTGAGGGGTTGTATAGCTTTCATCCCCTTTTTTTACTTTCGCCCCGATTCCATCGCGAGATGGATCGATGAAAACCACGAAAATGGTCCAATTGGTAATTTCGGGAAATGGAAATTCCTTCGGAAATGGTGAGCAAGGGGGATGAAAGTTAAGGTACTTGTTCCACAAAATGTTCGTCCCTACGATCGTGTACCCAGACGCGTATAACGTTATCCCTCAACCGTGCTAGAAGCTGGGCTCTGTTATATCGCTATTTGTACAGTGCCAACTATCAATTTGCCACACCATCCATTAGGGCATTAGGCTTCAAGGAATTCACGATGGTGGCAGAATGGCTATACACAGCAGCTGTAGTTCTCTAGTTCGTGTGTGACAACCGAGGGATGCTGAGGGACAGAGAGCGAAGGGGAGATTAGGGAGCAGACGGTATAGCGGTGGTGAGATCGCAGCAGAGAGAGAGAGAGAGAGAGAGAGAGAATGATCCAAAGGGAAGGGTCGCCATAGCATAGACATAAACGGATGTCCATCCGTGACTCTCTCCCCGCCGATAGAAGTGACGATGATAAACGTATACGAGCCTACGTAGTGGTATGTATATTTAGTCAAGATATTGGTCACTGACGATCGGCCAATCCGTAACGACCGTTTCCGGAAAACGGATTAAAATCATGGAACATGTCCATCAGTCGTGATGGACGTCTGTCAGGGCTGGTAACCGACCGACAGTTAAGAAATTGCATCGCTCATCGAAATGTAGGACGAACAACGTCTGGTCACCTTTGATTACGGCTAGCTACGAGGGTGCAAACAACCGACTTCCTTCAACACGATTCACCAGTTGTCGAAACTGATGTTCCAACGTGGTAACCTATCCTACCTCTGGCTTGATTTTTACCTGTTAATTCAAGCACGTTTAATTCGGATCGTGGATCCTTTGCAGATTTACAGTGATCAAGGGTGGTTGGGGAAAGGTAGGAAGCGAGGTTGGGATACTTTGGGTTCGTAGGGTCGTATCGGTGTCGTTGTTGATGACATAGGTTTGGTTGCTTGTAGTAGTTGGTCAAAGAGAGATCACGAGAGAGTGAGAGAGAGAGAGAGAGAGGGAGGTAGGGTGAGAGAAGATGAGAAAGAGCAGGGTAGCAGGAGGGTTGGTGCATCCCCCTCGGAGTTATCGGGCTCAGGGATCGCGGAACAAGCTATACGGTAGAAGCCAGCCCTTCCGGTCGCCACTTATCCGACCCCTATGTGCATTGGCCCGTAAACACATATATCTACATACATATCCGTCCACTATCCCCCTCGGACCCCAGACACCAACCCCCTGAGCGCGCGCCTGCCCGCCCGCGCGCGCGCCTCCCGTGTTACGACAATTAGGTAACGGAATGCAGATTGCGGTCCGGTGTGCTACCCATAGTTACCATACGTGAATAGGGTGAGGAGACCGAGGCTGAAACTGGGAGCTTGCATGCCGGCCTAGCTTTGGGGTTGAACGGAGTACGTACGTACGGAGGGGCAGGGGGGGGGGGGGGGGGGTAGGAAACATCAGGGGTGGCATAGCGGCGATGGTGGCTATGGTAGTGGTGGCAGCAGTGGTCGTTGAGGCTGCAGCCACGCTCGCACACACTCCCGATCCTAGTCGGTCGACGTTTGTTCCACACGGGACAATCCCTTGGGAATGCGAACCAATTGAAACAGTCATTTCGAAAGGCTAGACAGACCAGTAACACCTCCTCCACCATTTAACCTACAGCTCCTCGCTTATATCCGCTTCGTATACACCGTATAACCAATCCGTGGTACACGCGTATTCGTTTTCGGGGTGTCTCTCCGAGGGATACCACCCTCGATTAACTTCTTTGAGGCAAATGTGCAGTACCGGAAGTCGACTGATTACCGTAATGGAACGGATGTACAACCCTTGGTGGAGAATGGGTTTACCACCGATAGAAATGTTCACAATTGACTCGTTAGATTGGCAAGAACCTTTAGCGTCCTTCGTTTCGACCCTTGCAATTATATTTCTCGTCATGGGCACCCATGTACTTTTCTAATGGCGGCTCCAGACTCACGCCGCGACTTCGCGGGCGCAACTTCACGCCGTGAACACCCGCGAAAGGCGTGAACTCCGCGCAACAATAACGAATGTCAACATTCACAATGTTCACGATGTTCGCAGTCGTCTTCACTTGCACTGGTCACTGACGTGAACACAACTGTGGATGCCTCTTGCACGACTATTCACGGCATTCACGCCCGTTCGCGCCTTGTTTCCGCTCGGAATGGATTTTTGTGTCCGCTTCAAGAGCTGTCAAAAGTTCGCAGCCACATTCGCACCGTCGCAATCCGAAGTTGGCATCGGTGGCGGGAAAACGTGCGCATTTTGTCTTGATACGAATAACCGACGTGTGTCACGAGCGTAGAAAAGTAAAAAATGTGGAATAACGATTTAGAATTAATATTTTTGGAAAATTATCGGTACGAGCCAATATTATGGGACGCAAAACATCCATTATATAAAAATAAATTTAAGAATTACGATGCATGGTGTCGAATCAGTTTCACTATGAATATTCCTGTTGAAGATTTGAAGAAAAAACGAGACTCGTTGTTATCGAGCTACAGAAAATATAAAAAAATGGTGAAAGATTCGATGCATTCCGGGGCTGGCACAAACCAGATTTATCGTCCAGTGTGGTTTGCTTACAATATTATGGACGCTTTTCTGGGTGATAGTTAAACATCCAAGAGAACCATAAACACAGTTGATAACGTAAGTATTATATTTTAATAGCCACATTATAATACAATACAAATATGAAAAAACGTGAAAATACAATACAAACGTGAACAAAAATGGAAATACAATACAAATGTGAGCAAACGTAAAAATACACACACACTCACACACACACACACACACACACACACACACACACACACACACACACACACACACACACACACACACACACACACACACACACACACACACACACACACACACACACACACACACACACACACGCACGCACGCACGCACGCACGCACGCACGCACGCACGCACGCACACACACACACACACACACACACACACACACACACACACACACACACACACACACACACACCCTGCCTCGTTCTCTCACTCTCGCTCACTCACTCTCTGTCAACAAAAAATTTCATAAATTCATCTCGAATTTCTTGCGCACTGGATGATGATCGACGAGGCGGGTGTGGCAAATTACGGATCGCACAAAAATTTTGATGTTCGTTTCGCCAGGAACCATTTTGTATAATTTGTTCGTTGTTGTCAGATATATCAAATGATCCCGGTGGAGTATATATATTTTCCGACGTATTACTTTTTCTGAGAAAATTGTGGAGTAATATGCAAGTCATCGTTATTATGGTTACCTTTTCTGGGCACAATAAAACTGGTTTTCGGAACACTCTAAATTTTGAAGCCAATATCCCAAACGTATTCTCGACAACTACGCGGGCGCCAGACAATTTTTGATTAAATAGTCTTTTCGGGGAGTGTATTTGGTGATTTCCCGGATAAGGTTTCATAATATAATTTGAGAGTGCAAATGCACCGTCGCCCAAAAAAACATATGGCAGCGGTACCCTTGAGCCTGGTAATGCTTTCGGGGTTGGTAAATTTAGACAATTTGTACACATTTTTTCCCATAAAAAACTATTCCGAAATACTCCGCCATCACTTATTCTCCCTTGAGTACCTACGTCAGCAAATATAAAATTAAAATTGCTGTCCACCATCGCCAAAAGAACAATACTAAAAATTTTTTTATAATTGAAATATTCAGAACCGGCGTGGCAAGGATTTTGAATTTGAATGTGCTTTCCGTCGATTGCCCCGACGGCATGTGGAAACTTTTGGCTAAAGCCTCTTCCAATTTCTAGCCATTCCTCTGAACATGATGGAATCTGAAATTAAAGAATATTCCATTAAAATATGTTATAGTATTAAAAATAATATAAGTATTAAAAATATGTTTCATACTTGTTTTCCTAGATGGAAAATGTTTTTTATGAATATGACGAAGACGATACGAGCTTATCACCGATTGAAGCTAAAACACCATATATCAAGCCGATACCAACTAAACGTAGGCATACAAATAAACCACAATTGGAAGACGCGGCGATATGCCTAAAAGAAGCTATCGACAAACTTGGTGGCACATTTCCAGAAAAAGAACCCCCGAATGAAAACTGTGATCACTACGCCAAAATAATAGCGAATAAATTAAGAAAACTCCCTGAAGAAGAACAAGCCGAAATCATGTACGAAATAGATGGCATA
Source organism: Netelia inedita (assembly GCA_964017225.1). NCBI lineage: Eukaryota > Metazoa > Arthropoda > Insecta > Hymenoptera > Ichneumonidae > Netelia > Netelia inedita. The sequence goes on along the minus strand of OZ024921.1, from coordinate 28,614,803 downwards.
TTTCTACGCCGGCAATCTATTCGTTTAAATTCTTCAAACACCGCCATTCCCTCTACATCGTCAAGTTCCATACATTCAAATGATAATTTTAACAGACCACATTCTTCACAAAGTTCATACGCAAAATAGATTTCTGAAACACCAGCCAGAGAATTATCACTAAGAATCCCATTCAAAAATATAAGTACAGCTAAACGTAGCTTAAACAAAAAACCAAATATTATAATAAGATCAAACGAAATCATTAAACCTTCACCAGAACAAGCGTGTTTCAAAAACAATACTGGCCGCCCTGCAACAAATTCCGTTCCCATAGAACTATCTGATGATGAGGGTGAACAATATCCTCAATCGAAAAAAGTTAGAAATTTGATAGCCGAGGCATTCAATAGTGCCTAATAAACATTATTTTTACGTGGGTTAAGATCGAAAATGTTAAATCGTAATTGAACCCTTATGTACACACACGGGTGTGTACATAATGGTTCAATTACGATTGTGAAAAGATTATTTGTATGTTCGTATATGTTATGTTATTTATTAAACGGATAAAGTCTATTTATACATTTATGTTTTATACCCCCAAGTGCATTGCAACCTTTAAACCCCGTTAATTAATTGTTTATGTACTTTTTAATAAATCATTTGTCAATAAATGTTATTTGCCTTAATTTCGTCCTTTAATGCTTGATTTAAAGCCACACACACTTCCGGAATTATTGTCGAGATTACTTGAGGGGAAATTTTGAATAAAAAATGAAGGCTTTCAAAGCTGTCTCCTGAAGCCAAAAATCTTAGTGTCACAGCGAGTCGTATACGGGCTGGTATAGCTTCCCGCAGTTGCGTATCTTGTTTAGTGATCACAGGTGCAATTTTGTTCAGCAAATATTCAAAATCTATTGTGGACATTCTTGTAAACTTTTTGAATTCTCCACTCTGCTCAGAAATGAGTTCCGATAGTTGGTTTTCCATAGTTAAACTGCAAGAAGCACAGTTTAGCTAGTTACTTCGAACACAGCCACACTAATTCTATAAATTGTAAATTAAATATCCTAAATATCTAGCTCCGCATTTTAATGTCCTTTGTTTTGAGAAATGATTGAGATATGTATAGAAAAAGCGATGGTTGGAGGGATTCCGAGAAAGGGGAAATAAATTATTAATGGAGAAAGGTGAAATTACCGCCTTTAAATCTCTCGTCGAGATTAGGCGAGATAGTGCGAGATGTTGCCACGCGCTGTCTCTAGCGCGTGAGCAGACGCGACGAACATGGCGATGTATTTAAATGCGGACTAATTTTGTCCCTTTAACATTTGTCGTAACATCGAATATCAAAATTATTAAAAATTTATTCTAATATTGTCGCATATATGTCGCACATAAACATGTCTAAGGCATTAATTACTGCGTTCTGTTTCGATGTATACTCGTCATCCACCATCTTCTTCTTCTTATCGGTCGTTTTTTAGTTTTATTAGCATGTTTCACTAGCATATAATAATAATATGCCGTTGCAACTAGTAGTACAGGCAAATAGGGATCCAGTTACTCTTGTCGATTCTGCATTGTTTGCCAACCGCAATTTTTTTTGATAGATAGGTTCAGTATGACGTACTGAATGTAAATCCACAAAATGCCCCCAAAATGGCGGAGCGGAAGTGCCGCCATTTTGCCAAAAACCGTTTCGGCCTATATCTCCGTAACCGTGCACTTGAGGCCAAAACTGCTAATAACCTTTATTATATATAATGAAATTTCCTATCTCTTTTGTTAAATAATTTTTTTTGTATCACTTACCGTTTACGACTTATATGACTATTACTGTTCGTTTTCTGACTTTTTCTTTTTTATTGACCGATATCTCTTCTAATAATTGTTTAAACAAAAAACTGCCAATAATCAAACTTTTAAAGCGACAAATTTTCTACAACTTTAACTTTGAATTTTTTTTTCTAAAATTAATATTTTTGAAGTTATACCGCGTTAAAGGTTCGCGTTCGCGTCCGCGTTCAACGCAGCTACCGGGTGCAAGGTTAATAAAAATAAAGTATGCATAGTGTAACGATGAAAATTCAATAAATATGTGAAAAATATGCATGCTAGTGACATAATCAGCAATAAATAATTTGTCTTCTTACCTGCACAAAACAGCAACTACCTGTTGAAATATTTGTTATATTTATATCTTATTTTATACAATTGAACAGTACTTTACCTCGAATCGCTCCTCGATTATTATCAAATAATTAATAATATACTGATGGCATAATGAAACAAACAAATAAGAAAACGGGAAATTTATTTGAAAATAAATAGAAAATTTATTTTCAAATAGATACAACAGAAAATGAATCACGCATATTCTTCGACTCTCGTGCGTTTCGCGGGCGGTGAAGATTCAAATGCATCCTCCTCTTTCTCTTCGTCATCTTCTTTGGTGGCATATAAAGATTGTAACGCCTCCATTAATTTTTCGTCGAGGGTCGATGAAATTTCTATCTATTTTTAAATAAATTTCGCGTTTTCTTATTTGTTTGTTTCATTATGCCATCAGTATATTATTAATTATTTGATAATAATCGAGGGGCGATTCGAGGTAAAGTACTATTTACGAGCCATTTTTTCGAAAAAACGATTCAGACCCGAGAAAAAATATTTGAAGGTAAAAAAACGTAGTCAAAATATTTGAAAAATTTCAAAACGACATCAACAAATTTTGAAACAAAATATCGAAAAAATGGCTCGATACAATGTTTATAACACTTTAATATATACCCACAACAAAAATGGTGAAAATCGACCGTATGGTTCCTGAGAAAAGGTACATTGAAAATGAGCATTTTTCGAACCAATGTGTTTCGACTTTGAATTGGTCCCAATACTTTTCTAATTTGAATATCTTCTAAAACCACATATAGAATTATTAATAAAGTATTTCTGAACAAAACTAAAAAAAGATCGTCGAAAAATGTTGAATGGTTTTGGAGAAATCTTAATTTGAAGCAAAAAAGGTCGGATAGGCGCGCCGAATATGTCGAACCCCGTTAACCTTGCACTCGGTAGTTCCGTTGAACGCGGACACGAACGCGATCATTTAACGCGGTATAACTTCAAAAATATTAATTTTAGAAAAAAAAGTTTAAAGTCAAAGTTGGAGAAAATTTGTCGCTTTAAAAGTTTGATTATTAGCAGTTTTTTGTTTAAACAATTATTAGAAGAGATATCGGTCAATAAAAAAGAAAAAGTCAGAAAACGAAGAGTAATAGTCATATAAGTCGTAAACGGTAAGTGATACAAAAAAAATTATTTAACAAAAGAGATAGGAAATTTCATTATATATAATAAAGGTTATTAGCAGTTTTGGCCTCAAGTGCACGGTTACGGAGATATAGGCCGAAACGGTTTTTGGCAAAATGGCGGCACTTCCGCTCCGCCATTTTGGGGGCATTTTGTGGATTTACATTCAGTACGTCATACTGAACCTATCTATCAAAAAAAATTGCGGTTGGCAAAAAATGCAGGAAGAAATGTACTATTTGCCTGTACTATAGGGTTAAAGCCCTAGCAGCTGAAATTCTGTCCATTCTGTATTTAACCAAGAACTGAAGACGAATGTGAATATTGCGAGTGTTGACAGTCGTTCGTGTTGCGCGGAGTTCACGTCTTTCGCGGGTGTTCACGGCGTGAAGTTGCGCCCGCGAAGTCGCGGCGTGAGTCTGGCAGAGATTAGGGGGGAGATCAGCAACGCTCGACAAAAGTTGAAACCTGGAGAGCTGGTCCGGCGGGGCGACATCTGAGCGGCCAAATATCGAACTGTGGGTACTTTTGTACCCATGAACCGAAGTTGGCACAGCTATCGGAGTCGTATATACAGCGAAAAGAACATATATATATAATCTGGCGGTCCGTATACGCCGATCGGGTTTTTCCGTGAATGAGACAGGCGTGCAATGATGACATATGTCTATATATTCGAGACTCGTACGCGTTGCTCGAATGTTCCGAGATAATTTTTCGTCGTCGGTCCAGCTCCATCATGCTAGGATGCTTCAATCTTTCTTGCTATTGCAGGATATTATTTTGCAGCGATAGAAAAGACTTGGACTAGCAGCGCAAGATCGCCGCGGCTTTTTTCCGTATAATGTACCTAGTTTATTATTTTTACATATTTCGATTGCCGTCAAAAATTTCGAAGCCCGGTATTTTATTTTGCGAAATATGATGAATTTGAAAATAAAATTTCAAAATATTTCTGGAAACACGTAATTATTGATTGTTTAGCCGTGTTAAACAATCGTAATTAATTGCATTTGCTATTTCGCTTCGAATAGCCTAATCAAGTTTAAACATTTGTGGATCATTATTATTAAAGTGATTGGTGAAAACGTGTTGAAAGGGCACCGCGAGATATCATCCCCATTGAAGCTCGCAGGTCATGGAGCCTCAGGCAAACGCCGGAAACGACTTCAAGAATAGATAAACTTGATTCACGATCAGTCATCCCATGTGAAGGCTCTGTTTGCGTTGTTTTGGGATTTTTTGGGGAATTAAATAAATATGCAGCTTTTCACCACATATTTATTAATAGTTTGCGTACACTTAACAATTTTTTCAGATAAAAATCGTCGCTCATTGCTGAAGTACGCGTTTTCCCCGAAAACGTATTTTTCAATTTGGCTTCCGTAATAACTTGGAAACTATTTAACCGATTTTGCTCAAATTTGTATGGTATATTTAGCACGTTTATAGTTTTAACTGGAACTAGAATATTTGTGATTTGTGTGAAATTGCACTGTTGACGCGGTTTAAAAAAATCGATTCCAAATTTCGTCAGTTTTTCCTACTTTCTCAGCTTAAAAAAACTATGGCGTCAGATACCACAAATATTACAGTTTCAGTTAGAACTATAGAGGTGCCGAATATACTATAGAAATTTGAGCAAAATCGGTTAAATAGTTTCCGAGTTATTATGGAAGCCAATTAGAAAAATACATTTTCGGGGCAAACGCGAACTTCAGCAATGAGCGACGATTTTTATCTGAAAAAATGTAAAGTGTACCCAAAATATTAATAAATATGTGGCGAAACGATCACAGTTGTATACTTATTTAATTCCCAAGAAAGTGCAAAAAAGAGCCTTCACATGGGATCGCTGATCGTGAATCAAGTTTATCTATACTTAAAGTCGTTTCCGGCGTTTGCCTGAGGCTCCATGACCTGCGAGCTTCAATGGGGATGATATCTCGCGGTGCCCTTTCAACACGTTTTCACCAATCACTTTAATAATAATGATCCACAAATGTTTAAACTTGATTAGGCTATTCGAAGCGAAATAGCAAATGCAATTAATTACGATTGTTTAACACGGCTAAACAATCAATAATTACGTGTTTCCAGCAATATTTTGAAATTTTATTTTCAAATTCATCATATTTCGCAAAATAAAATACCGGTCTTCGAAATTTTTGACGGCAATCGAAATATGTAAAAATAATAAACTAGGTACATTATACGGAAAAAGCCGCGGCGATCTTGCGCTGCTAGTCCAAGTCTTTTCTATCTCTGCAAAATAATATCCTGCAATAGCAAGAAAGATTGAAGCATCCTAGCATGATGGAGCTGGACCGACGACGAAAAATTATCTCGGAACATTCTCGTACGAGTCTCGAATATATAGACATATGTCATCATTGCACGCCTGTCTCATTCACGGAAAAACCCGATCGGCGTATACGGACCGCCAGATTATATATATATGTTCTTTTCGCTGTATATACGACTCCGATAGCTGTGCCAACTTCGGTTCATGGGTACAAAAGTACCCACAGTTCGATATTTGGCCGCTCAGATGTCGCCCCGCCGGACCAGCTCTCCAGGTTTCAACTTTTGTCGAGCGTTGCTGACATGGAGCCTAGAGTAAAGGAGTCCGAACGCTGTACTATGGATGTGGACCCTAAAAGCGACGAAAAAGATATATAGGCTGTGGTGGCGCTGCTGCCGTTAAGATACGATGACAGAGACGGACTGAGAAAAGAGAGAGAAGAGCGTATTGCAGATAGTGCGGTTATATCAGGTTATATACACCGGGTGGGATACGACATAAGTGTACAAATTTCAACTCTCGACGAAGAATAACGAGACTATTATTATCAATGATATTAGTGCCTGCTTGATTAGGCGTGTACGATTATTTCGACTGCCCCGTGTATTTCTAAAGCGCCTCAGTTAATAATGTAATCAGTTACATAGAAACAAGGAGAAAAGAAAAAATATGCGAGGAGGGTTCACAAGTATACTCACACAAATATATTCAAATTGCTCAATTGTTTATTTAATAAATGTTTATTGTCAGCAGAGTTTCATCATCGCTCACAATTGTTATTTCTCATGAAAAATCCAACATTTCCTCCCTTTGTACGAAATTAAGAGAGAGATCTCGAGTATAATTAGATCATTTTTAAGCCAACGGCGTATGATGAACACGTCGAGCGGAAACAGGAGCGTCATGTCCGAGGACGAGAAAAAGAGAAAGAATTTGATCCGACTGAGATGTTTATCAAGGATTGGCGATCGTACAGATGCAAGACTTGGCATTTGAAACTGACTGTCAGGTACAACTTTTTTCGCTTTCGAAGCTTTTTAATTTTCGCAGAATAAAAATAAACTAAGCTGCGAGCATTCGAGCGAGAAAAAGTATAATTGAATATTATAGGAATTCTATAAAAACTGAACATATTGCATAACATAAAGATTTCGTTTTTTTCTGTTCGTTCGCTTTACCGCTGAAGCGCGCAAAATAATTTATAGCATATCTATTAACTGTGTCTATTGTTTTTCTTCGTCATTTAATTGAATGTTGAAAAATATTTCAGATTGCTCTCTTGGGCCAGCAAGAGCATATACCCATACGGAATAGATTATATCCTTCAGAAATAAGGTTTTTCTCATGCTCGTACGACAATACCAAGATGGATACAACGAGATTTCATGGATCCTCTGGACAAGGTATTCGCCGTTCTTATGTTGAGAGCGGTTCTGGCCGTTCGAGAAGAGACCTCCGACGAGAAGGAACACAAGAAGGAAAAATGAGCGACCCACTTCGAAATCCCTCACCTCGTTGAAATTCAAACGTAAAGACTCGTAGCTGCGAAATAGAAGGTTTAACAACGACGTTGCGTATTTTGTTTCTTTTTTTCGAGAGTCGCGGTTAATTAATTCAATTCAAACAAATCTGTATATATATATATCTGTATACAAAGGTCTATCGGCGAATAATGTCATAGAATAATTTTTCTGTGAACAAAACAAGAATTAAATACTTAACAAAACATTTAAAATATACAGATTGAAAATATATATAAGGGCGCATTATTGAAAATATTTACACACAAAATCATGTTTGGGATATTTACCTTTGGAACCATGAAAACCGACCGCTGCAGTAAGCCCAAACGTTTACACGTCGCCCTATCGGCGGCGCGTCCCGTTCGACACCCTCTATAAGAACAGTATTTCCCCATACTGATGAATCTGTGTAAAAAAACTGATTTATTTTCATTTTTGTGATAGCATGTGACAGTATGAACGCTAACCTCACTGTACATAATCCCCGAATTACAATCGCAATATTTAAAATATTATTAATCACATTAAAAATGCTACGTACTATCAACAAAAATACCGTTTTTTCTTACCTGTTCGTTATGAAATGTAGAACAATCTAGAATACACTTTTTTGCTCGTAAGAAGATTAATTAATATGTCGCGGCGTGTAAACACTAAAAGACAAATATTATTCTTATTTCAGCAATGACAGAGCGTTGATAACGAATACTCCTTACTTCATAGCATCACCAATACCATACTTCATATCGTATCTTAGAAACACAAGCGCGCTCGCGGCTGAATTTCGAACTACAACCAACATATATCTTTTTCGTCGGTTTCAGGGTCCAAATTTATCATGGATTCTCCTATGCCGTTCGGTCTCCTTCCCTCTAGGCTCCATGGTTGCTGATCTCCCCCCTAATCTCTGAGTCTGGAGCCGCCATAAAGGTTGGTACATCGAACTATCGAAGCAAATGTTCGATATATCGCGATACCTCGATATTCTCATATTTCGATACTTCTTTCCACCATTAATTTTTCATCAGTGAATCGCTGGGAGACAGATGTTTGTTTCACACTTTTGAAATATGCATGAGAGCGAAATAATTTTTTTCCATTGATAATCCTTAAGGAAGTTTCGTATTTGGATCACGTACTCGCGCTTCTTCGCGATAAAATAAAAATACGATGTCGGTACGAGGGCAGGGTTGGAGCGACGTTTTGGGTGAAAGTGAATAAGGGCGTGGGCATCGAAAGACACCCTTGGCGCTTGATATATGTATGATGATGATAACGATACGAACGCACGGAGAAAATGTTGGGAATCAATCGACTGTCATAGCTAACGTGGAAATCGAAATCGTCGAGGGGAAAGAAATCAGCTGACAAAGACTTTTCTCTCACAACGGTTATTCTTTAGCCACCCTTCTTTTTACGGCCCTTCGAATAATTAGCGAGCTTCACATTCCTGAAAACTTCACCCAAAGTCTTTGACGAAGCCTTAATTAATACACATCCTGGCATTCGCTTCTCGAATCGAAGTTAGCCCCAAATTTCTCCGTTGCGGAACAAAACTTTTCCATATCGAGACGTTCCTAATCTACTCCCAGGCTCGGAACATCAATATCCCTTCTTCCACGATTTTACTCTCTCTCCTTTCTTCGATCCACCTCGTGTCTATTTTCCACGAAAATGTGCGCATCACTCTCTCTCTTACTCACCCCTCCTTGTGCTCGCACCAATATCTCCCTCCCTCGCTCGACGTTTCTCCCCCCGGATACTTTTCTCGTCTCTCCTTATATACCGAGCCTTTGCGAAGAGAGACGTCTTCGCTATCATTCCCAAAGGATTCCCATCCCAACGAAAATCCGCCAAGCTCGCAGTTTCTTCAATAATTTCTAGATTATCTGAACGAGAGCTCTCTCTCACTCTCTCTCTCTCGCTCTCTCTCTGACGCCCTTTCGCGTTAAGCCAAGCTAGACGCTGAGGGGTATATCGAAAGATCCAAATCTGGAACAAATCACGAGTCAATGCAATAACTCGACTCGGCTTTCCACCAACGCCCTCGCCCCCTACGATAATCGTTCGACAATCGTCACGTCGAGTCGCGACTCGATTTCACCGGAATCGAAAAAAAAATCTCTGCACTCGTTAGTTTTTTTTCAACTCCCTGCGACCCCCTTGCGAAAGTACCTCGAAGCTCGGTAAGAGTTATCGCGGTACGTCGACTTCCAAGACTCGAAAAAGGCGAAAGGGGTGAGTCTTGAAAATTTTCGTACCAACCACGTGACACACGACGTCGTCGACCGATTCATCACGCGGCCTGATTTTTATTCTCTCGAGTACGTCGATGAGGCATCAGGTGAAAGGGAAGCACAATGTCCCTTGTAGAGAAACGAGTCGAACAAGTATTGTCCCTATCTCGTGATTCCTAGAATCTAACTTTATTTTCTCTCTTTCGACTCGCCCCATCTTTTCGAAATATTAGAAGAAGAAAAAATCGTTTTTGATCCTCCTTCTAAGATAATTGTGAAAGATAACGAGATTGCGACGTGGGTAAAAGAAAATTCTCCAATTTATCGAATCGTTGGTCGAAACTAAAAATTCGGATCATTTTTTTGTTGCCCTTCGTACGTGGAAACACTCCGGAGCCACGAGCTACTTCGTCGGCAACGCCGGAAATTGGCTTCTTGAACCCGCGAGAAAGGGGAAGGAAGAGCTTTGAGGGTGAGACCGTCGTGTGTGTTGGGGGAGGTTGCGGAATGAACCTCGCAAACGGGACAAAAGTTATACCGCCGAGAAATCGAGAATTAATGATTGCTCCGTTCGTCTCGTGCCCAAGAACTGTCACGTGACTAACGACAGACAGACTTCCCTCGGTCTCGGTTCGTTCGTGTGGTGAGGCAAAAATCGTGATGCGACGAGAGTGGGGGGGGGAGGGGGGGGGGGGTAAGAAACGAGGGTGACGGCTTGATAAATCGGTGAAATAGTTTGAATGGAGATGTATAAACACCCCTCAGTCTGCGATTTCAGGAAGAAAATGTTTTTTTTACCATCGACTGATTAAAGAAAGTAAAAAAAAATCACGAAATCGATATATTCGACAATAATCATTTCAAGGACTTTTCAAGGTCGTTAGATTTTATCATTATCGACCGCTCGATCGGTATCGAGGTCGAGATATCTATGAAGACATGGGAACAAAATCAGAGAAAACGAAGATTTTATGAAGAAGACACGAGCTTTTAAATAAACAATGGTAGTCGTCTTATTCCGGTCGTTGTCGAATGTCAAGTATGGTACGATATTGTCCCTTGTCCCTCTCGTTCTCTAGTAGTTTCACAACTTCTTTGCACCTCTTCCAGATTCCGCCCTCTGGTATACTTGACGCCTCGCTCACAAGTCCAAGATTCCACCTTGTTACGACAAGAGGTGTTCTTCTCTCTCTTTCCATCTCCCAAGAACGAAAGCGAAGATTACCAGACATCGACTACAATGAGGAAGTCGTCATGACAAAAAAAACGGTAGAAAGAGGGTCTTTAAAGAAAAACATAAATAAATAAAAGACTTGGACCAATGGGAACTCGTCCTGACAAAGAATTCCTAGTCACGACTGAATACAATGGGGCATAATTCACAACTTGAAGAACGCTATGAGAAATTCTAATCCGACGCACTAGTGTACCATTGACGTTTGGTAACCAATTTCAAGTTTGCCTGGATCTTCGTGGCGATAATAAAATATCAGGGCAAAGATAAGAGATCAAATATCCAACAAACGTTGGTGTGCCTCGGTTGACAATTGAATACGAATCAGCAACTTGGAATTGGAGCCCTTCGCGACAACTTTCACGTGAGACGATTATCCAATTTCTCTAGGGTACACCAAGCTCTTTGGATAACTCGATCCCTACACGAGAAACACAAGTACCATTGACATTACACATCGTGCCATTGCTTCCATTTTGTGAAAAACAAAAATCGCCTCATGTCGATTTGATCCACGTTACAAATGTTCAAGTTTCGATAATCGATAAGCTCGATTTCTCTTTTATCTGCGGTTGGTAAAAATGGCACATTATCAAATAACATCAGGATTAATTACGTTCTTTGGAATTATTCGATTAAAATCATTATACGAATCGTGTAATTGACCTTCGCTCGTCCTTAAGGGTGAACTAAATCATCCCCTTCGATCCGAACCCTTAATCGGTGACGAACTTCATCATTTTCGATAAATCGAGGTTATTAGCCTGTTCCTTTTCTTTATCTACCTTCACCCTTCTCGTTCCCCACGAGAATCTGGCGTTTGTTATTGCAAACCTTATAAATCAATTTCAGAAAACGATAAAGAGCCGGCGCGTTGCGAAATTTCACGATGGTGCTAGTTTCGAGAGTATTCGAGGGGGGACCATTGTGTAATACGTTATGGTCGTGCCTCTTGGAACTGGCACGAAGAATTAGGCATCGCTGGAAAGAAGGGTCTCCCTGGCTTCGAGCTAAGAGTGCATGCTTTCGGCTTTTAATAATCTCTCTCCCCTTTTCTTCGCAGGGCTTTAGCCCGACATAGGCAGTATAAGTCACTTTTACGCTCTTGAACCTTACGATTATTATCGCTACACAGATATTCTCGAACGATCCTTAAACTTTGTTCAACATGTTGGCTACGACGAGAGGCTTAATAACATCTGGAAGTTAATATCGAGCGTATTAAGTCTCGCTCGCTCACTCAGAATTTCATACACTTTTCACGAGTCGCGCCGCGGGCGCGAGATTTATCGAAGCTTCCCCGATGCGTACTCTTCGCATTAAAAATAGACGGAGGAAAAAAAATACCAAAAAGCAAATAGTCTTTAATGGACCGTGTCGAGAAAAGTTTTGAAAATAACTCAAACGCGACTAGGCGGGATTTTAACCGGCGAGCACGTTGCACGAGGATAAGGCGATTATTTCCTTCAACGCGATACGAGAGACGTTAACGACGTGGTTCTAAGAATTTAGAAGTATTTTAAACATTACGCTAATTTCTTGATCGCAAGACGCTACGGCTTGGTGTCTCGATTTAAGAATCTTTGGAACGTAAACTCGTTAAGGACAATAGTTTAAATTTTCGTCGAATACAAATTTTGTGATGAAATTTTTCCTCCAATCAAAGTTTCAACTATCGATCGAATTTGTCAATTAAAAATTGCTGGCCATTATAAAATACGCGTCGAATAATTCTTCATTGATTTAATTAATTAGTAAACTTAATTACTGGTTCACAAAGTTTCAAATGTTCTGAAACTATTTTTTCAATATTTTTGAGTAATTCAAGGCGAATTTCCATAACATGGTGACTAAAAATAAAAATTGTCTTTTCCCGTGATTTATTTAATCAACTGAATTTTGTTTAGAGCTTGATATTTAACATAAAAATAATTGTAACCCAAAATTTGGTACTTTGTAGCATTTCTTAAACATCAAAAAATTGTATCGAACGAACAAAATAATATTTTACTGTTCGATCAATCCATCCAATTTTCATCGAATTAATTCATAATCGGCAAAAATCTTAATACACAATTTCTTACCCGAATGATGAAATAACTGTAAGCCGGATTAGTGAATAAAAAAAGTTAAGGCTTCTAATGTTAACGCGGTGAAACTTATGAAGTAAGATTTGCGCCTGTAAGACTCGGCTCACCGACGAGGGTGTTAAAAGTGTCCGAAAAGTAGTAGTTTCAAATAAGGATGAGTGAACCACGAAGTAGGTCGAGTGGACGTGAGAAAGAGAGAGAGAGAGAGAGAGAGAGAGAGAGAGAGAGAGAGAGAGAGAGAGAGAGAGAGAGAGAGAGGACAAGAGTCGAGCTACCAAAGAGTTTGCAGGTTGCATAGTATAAATCCTTGGCATGTTAGAGGCTTGCTGTTGAAGGGACACGCGGAGGTTGAACGAAGAAAGGAAGAGAAGGGGGGGTTTGGGTTAACGGTAACTTCTGGTTCCACGCTCTGGCCTTTCCCGCAAAGCAATTTGAACCGGTCCACCGTGCATAAGTGATCCAACGATCCGTGGCGGTGCACAAACTTGTCACTTATTTCGTAACTATTCTGTCAAGGTGTCGGTACCATGGTAACTTCAAGAGCGAGGTGTAGGTGGCGCTGTGTGTACGGCGCCACCGATTCTGCGTAGGTGGTGCCACCTACAGGGACATTGTCATAACTAGGTACACGTGCGAGTCTTTCCATCCTACTGTTCACCTCTTAAACGAGACTTTGTGTACCACGTCGAGGATTATCGATAAATTTTTTACCTCGCAAAAAAAAAGTGATACAGTCAGGTTTGGGTTAAAGCGCGTAAACGAGCGAACGAGCTTTTTCCTAGGAACGAACAAAGGAACGGGTTTTGACTGTTTAAAATCGTAGGGATGAGAGGATCGAATATAATTCTTCTGGAAAAGTAAAAAATTAAGGGACCATCTTGAGAGGTTTAAAAAGTTGACTTTTGACTTGTCTTTCTTTTTGTTGTCAAAAGATATGAAAACAAGCTAAATTCAAACGGTCGCCATTTTGTCAAAAATCGATATTTCTCAAATCGACTATGATACGTCAAACATATCACGATACATTTTGATAAACGATTGCGTTTTTCGTTTCTGTTCAATTTTCTACGAAGCAATAGCCGAAACAGGGCAGAATGTTTTTTTCTCGTCTCCCTATTAGCGATGCCATATCTCCACCAATTTTCATTATGCCTCGATACAAAAAAATCCGGATCTTCTTCAATATGTCTATCCACTATGCTACAAATCCCAGACAGATAGCTCCATAAATTCACAAATAAAAAATTCTCAAATATTCTCTTTATCTTGGCCCCTCAGGTTTATATACCCCTTTAATAAAACATTGTTTTTTTCAAAGTCAAACTATCGGTTATACACTTTTTATTCCAGTATCGATTTAAAGAACAATTATCACAATATACCTCGACTCTTCTATAAAAGAGTCGAGAACGAGTCGGAGAAACCTTTTGGTGACGACTGTCGCACGTTTACGAGACTGTGAAAGAAATATATATACATATACAAGTAAAGAACCTTGGATAGTGGAAAGAAGAATAAGGAAAGAAGGGAAGGCTTCACGAGGATACCGTGATAAAGACGAGGGTACGAGGTGAGATCGGGTAGAAAATGAAAAAAACGAGTACAGTACATGCGAGGTAAGGAATAATAGTTGGAATCGGCGCGGAATACGAGAGGCAAGAGGAATTTCCTCTTTTCAACGAGAGTTTCTTTTGAGTCTCTCGAAGCTCTCGGAACAATATCACGACTCGAGATTGGGGTCGATGGCGAGAAGGGGGAGTCCCACGAGTGAGAAAAGTGTTATCTACGTTACCCCATGCCCGAAACCAGGGGTGTGTACCATCCCCATCCCCCTCTTCTCTCTCTTTGCCACCATCCACTTTCTTGCCCTCGCGATCGAGACGCCTCTTCGACTACTTCGTCTCAGTCAGTCTCAGACAGCACCACCGAGCCACCACCACCCTCGTACCTCCCTCGAGTAATGACTCTTTTCCACCTCTACCCCATTTCGCATCGTAGCCAATGAAGCTAGGTTGATCCCCATCCCATTCCCTCGCTTCGACCAACATTCCACAATTGTAATCACTATTTTCCTATAAGATCGTAGATTGGATCTGGGACCTTTTTTAATATCCATCAAGCCATAAATCTACGCGATACGAGATTAATGAACGAGGGCGTCTTGTTTTTTTTAAAGGATACGTAGTTTAATCGTTCGTGTTAAAAAATCAAGGAAGACAAGAATTTTCGAATGATTTTTTTCAGAGAGGCGATAGAGGATTGATGGGTGAAATAATAATATATCGCTTGCTATGATCTCTTTTGACGATTTTGTGAACAAAAAATGAACGGGTCGATTCGACTTGACGTGAATTTTCCTCAATCACACGCCAGACTCGCCCTCTCGGTTGCTCGCAGGTAGACCTCACCACTCCAGTGTGCTCGTGGGGATGAATGGTCAGCGGGTGAAAATTGATCGTTCCTCGACCCGGAGCTTCGATACCCTCGGGAATTCCCTTGAGCCTGTGGAAACAAAAAAAATCCATCAGATCTGGCTTTTTCATTGCTGGATTTAGGCAGTGGCCTCGATCGAACCAGGGAGATGCGAATATCGAAACGCGAGCCTCCTTGAACTTTTACCAGGAACCACTACATATCGCACATGGTGTTTAGAATATTTGGAAAATATTTTTTAAATGCGACGAAAGACTAAATTTGTTACTAGGATTGCTTGTATATCGATCACGAGACTACACAAAATTAGCAGTTTATTAACTAAATAAATTATGAGTAAGGACGATTTTTATTTTTAATGAGCTTACTCATTATGGAACATCCTTTGTAAAAAACTTTATGTAAAAATTGTACAAATAAAAATGGCTTCTACTACTCATTATGGAACATTGCTTTAAATTATTAAAAAATGTTGGTAAAATGTTGTCAGAAATTTAAAACTTCATGAACAAGTAATTACGACGTACAGGGAATATTTTAATCAATGAGATTATAATTTTTATAATTTAACCAAACTAATGAAAAAAGCATACAAAAAATATTTTTTTCGATACTCCGACCCAGATTTTACCTTCGCCAGCGAAATTAAATTTTTAAATACGACTAATAGTTGAAACTTTTATGATATACAAATTTCGTATTTCTTCTCTTAATGACCATGCACCCCCAACATTATTAAAACCATCAGCAGGGTTCGTGCACCTATCGAGTAATTTTTTGACCCAGCGTCAATCCGAAGTTCGAAGCTAATATTAATTTGAAGATCTCAAGTTCACTATGTTGTGTTGCCTTAAGAACATGCACAAGACTTTCTGCCGGACCTTGGAACCTCCTCAATTCAAGGCCTTGAATATATTCCAGCCCGTTGTCCAGAGTGTGCCGGATCCCAAGGAATAGGTAGCCCGAAAGGTCGTACATAACCTCATCATGAGCTAGAGGGTGCTACATCAGCGCCCAAGCGCCACTGTGGCGAGAGACGTAACTACGCCAGTATCTCTGTTATTGTTATTGAAATGTGTATAGATAGGACGCATGTACACATGCCGAGGTCACAGACGTAGCGCGTATCTGTGTTGATGTCAGTAGTACGAGAGATATAGACAGAGTTAGTGGACAGAGAGAACGGGAACGTAGTTGTCTAAATGGGAGTGACAGAGAGATCCGAGAAGCTTTGGTAAAGGGGGGACGGCGGATATGCCATCTTCAGCATCCGGCACCAGAGGGAATGGCTGACTCCGAGCTTGCGTTGTTAAAGGGTATGGTGCGCAGGGTCCTTGGGTACAAGGGTACGGATTTGGTTATGTAGCAGACCGAGGATGGAGAACCAGCCTCGAGCTATGCGCAGAGAACGTTAACCTCTGCGTTTGCCTCGAGTTTATGGTGTATGGGCAACGAAGGAAGCCCCTATAGTCTCCTATGAGGACTTACACCATAGCCAATGATATATACAAGCACATATCCTCGTATGTCGTTGTAAGAGCGAAGAAAGGGCGAGAGAAGGTGGTGCAAAGAGATTTTGTACTATCGTCAGGACCATGGTCTTGTCTTAATTAATTTCTTCGTAGAGTATTTCCTTGCGTGTCCTCTAGTCTCGTCAGAGGGCACCACTCGTGCGGGGCCGATACGATATCTCGTCGCGGTGAACAACGTTATCGCAAGGTGATCCACAGGGAACGGGTGGCGGTTCTCGAGATAGAATTATAGTACAGACAGATCGCGCGATATTCCTGACCCTCGATCACGTTCGGGCATTATTTTCCAACCTCGAGGGGAACGATGCAAGTGGCTGTGCCAACCGCAACACGTGCCAACCGCTGGGAATGCAACGCGTTCTCGCTTGTGAACGAGGACAATGTCACCGGGGATCGATGAAGAGATACGATATCTTATACCTTTCGTTGTCCGTTTCTCTTTGTTCCTATCTCGCGTTGCAAACAATTTTGTATATTATTAAGTCATTTTTTAATTAATTCTGATGACACTCGACCGTATTTCCTTGACGTAGTTCATACATCACGCTTTATCTAGATAAGGACACATGGAGAGCAACAGCATCAATAAATAATATTTTATTACATTCACCCTCTTCGCATCGCTCATAATAAACCATGAAAGCACGGAGGTGTTCATTTCCACCCTCAGCTTATGTCGAAAATAGATGAGAGAAAGGTAGTAACTCATGCACTACCCCCATAACGCTCCAAAGCCAATCCCGCTTACTGGGCTCACCATCGGGCCAGATGTTTTATCGTTTTTTATTGCGCTTAAGGCATTCCGCGCAATCAAGAGATGAAACGAACCGAGAAAATGCGAAAGAAAGAAAGAAAGAAGTGGAAAAAATTGCGTGAGAGCCACCGGCGCAGGCGAGGAGAAACTCAAAGGTCTCCTTAATGGAAGAGTTCGATAGTTGATGCGCTATCCACCGTGCCGTGAAGGATAATGAAGCACCTATTTGGAATCTTTTCTGGAACGAAGATATAGATTCTTCACGGCATTGGCAGGAGAAAACCTATCCTACGGAAGATGAAGGACATCGAAACGAAGAGAGGTATATGTACATTGTATGTAACGTAACGAGTAGATATATATATATATTCCAAACTGCGTCTCATCATGGACACACGTACATGTACCATGGAAAATATTTGCCAGAACGGCATCGAGGACGGTGGCGCTACATTGGCCTTTATGGCCAAAGTCCCATCATCGTAAAACGTTGTCAGTGTGGTGAGAGCGCTCCCTTCGCAATGCTACTGCGGGAGAGTGGTACCCGGCCTTGGTTACACCATCCAACGATCCTACATTCCCCTTTTCATCCCTTCGTTGGCCACACTTTCCAGTTTCCCCGAGAGCGCGGAACGTCGCCTATCCACGTCGGACCCACGTTCCATCGACCCATCCTGGCACACCGAATTCACCATTCGCCCCGTTCAACCAACTTACAACCCTCTCAACCGTTATTCACCTCGGTCCAAACTACCGTGACCAAGCGCTACCTTCGTCCCTCGCGCCCCCTCCGTTGACCGGAAGCCGATCCAAATTACACCCGGGCGATATTCGGCCAAAATAGGAATTCTACCGGTTACGCAATCAGATACGACGAAATTTGAATGTTTTTTCTTTAGCCTTGGTCGTGTATTGCTCAAGATCAAACAGACATAGATGAAAATCAAAGCAGGAATGTAAGGAAAGGTGAAAACTATTGAAGAGGTGACAAATCGATCTTCTTTTTAACGATTTTCCTAGCCCACCCCGCTTATGTTATCATCAAGTGATCAGACTATATCATACATCATATCGTGAAACGTATTGGGTATTCGGCGCCATTTTTCCAACGGTCGGTTGAATCGGAAGGGACTCGGCAGGAAGAAGGTCGAATAAAGGGTGACAGATATATGCCGAAGAACTGATGGCTTCGTTGAAGCATGAGAGAAAAGAACCGTAGAGGATACCTTTCCTGCGAAATTGATGAGGTGACTTAAGCATTGGCGTATATGAACCGGTGTAGATCGACAGGAACAGACAGGTAGCTGAGTTTCCTACAATGTGAGTAAGACTATCATTTGTGTGCATTTCACTTCGCATACATTTTCATGACTCGCAGCACACCCAGCGGATACAAGAGGCGTGAAACCCGAAGATGCCGTTAAAAGCTTCCAGATGATACTCACGTAAGCATCGTCCTGGTAGGCAAGTAATATCGCATCAGGACGATGGGTACAATGCACGCACGGTCTGACATCGGGTGAATACACGTCCCACCACCATAATACAGGCATGATATAATAGATTATAATGTATATAAATCCAGACGTATACCCTGGTTTACGTGACGCAGTTACGCTTGCCATCGTCATTCACAACGAAGGCGGAATGTTACGAAGTTTTACCAGCGTAGGAGTAAGGGTGATATCGTAGGAAGGCGCTGTGAATATCATGCGGAGCGAGTTAATTTACACACCCCAGCAACACAGTTCTTTCTACCACTCCTACCCTTACCGCCCCAGTCTCGGCCGCGCTGTTGTTCCTCCACCACCAGCGAGAGTCTCATAAACGTTAGCATGAAACGCCGCTGGAGTGCTGGAACAGAAAATTACGGGAAGAAGAGAAAAGAAACGTCGTACGATGGCGAGACCGGGAGAGGAAAAAAACAAAAGAAGCTTAACTAAATAAAAGACGAAGAAAGACAGAGAATGCCACGACGGGAAACATGGAAATCGTTGGTCCAGATCGTTTAATTATTCGGCGCAATTTTGTTGGGACATCCAGGTACCTAACTGCGATGGAACGAGGAGTTACGCGAATGAATTGGCATCAATGAGAAGCATCGTTAACGTACCCTCAGTGAGAATCCTTTTCAGATTTCCTGCTACCAGTGGGCACGGACATTCCATTTAGCTTCCTTTGAATTTCAGACCTTATCGAAATGTGGTCGGGGACGAGAAACTAACTGTGACTTCATTTGCTGGAAGAGCATGCATACGGCAGGTCTATGTTACTTGGACACCAACGGCTATAGGCGACGCCAGGCATCCACTCTGACGCCCAACACGAAACGGCCTTTTAGTCTCGATGTGTACATGTATACGAGTGAATTACACACACCCATCTTCCATTGCAGCGTCGTTATTTCCTCCGATTTTCCGGTGTTGCCCGGTCCCAGGCCTCCGATAAGCCTCGAAGTAATCAAGTTCTACTGGCAACTGCCTACGACGACATCGTATCCCCAGGACCGATTGTAATCCGTGCACCACTGGCACAGCACCTAAAGCTGACAATGAGAGTGAGAGAGTCGACAAGAGAGCTATCCTACTATCCTCGTCATTCCCAAGCAGCAGTGTTCGAGCGGCAAGAGCGTCCCTCACGTCTGCCGCTGTCCCCACCACTATCATCAACAATTCTCTTTCTCTCTCTCTCTCATACACGCTCTAACGTCGGCCATATTGAAACGGAAACACAGAGAGGCCGCTGACAGCAGAGATTAGAGAATTACTGCGAGCCAATAACCGTTAAAGAGAACGACCCACGGTGGTGCTCTGCACTCGCGATGTGCTATTCTACCATCGCTCCCACCATCATCCTACTCACGTTACCTCGCCCCGACGTCCTTCTGGCACCATCAACCAGAGCTTCCAGCGGACCGCAAGCTGGCTTTAAACCACGCCCTGATATTAAACACGGTATTGCTTGGAACGCGCATACCCGGGTGTCATCAGTGGAATATCGTACAGTCGGTCCAGTTAAGGCACACGTGACCATACCTTTATGAAAGACAACATGTTTAAAACTCACTCAAACGCATGCAAATGCTTATTCGCATAGCATATTGATTGTAGGATCGTCCTAGCAGTATTTCGAGCATCCTTAACGCGCATTTGGGTTGTACTAGAGGTGTCCTTGGTTCGTATTGAAAGTACGTATTAAAGAACCCTCCGAGACTCATCGCGAAAACTACCACAAAACCCGCCCGAAAACTAGGGTCTTTGTAGAGTATAGGCTTTTCTGATTGAATTTGATGTTCGAAAAAGGAAACGGAAAAAAGAAATATATTTTTTATCCTTTGACCTTGAACTTTTTCAAGCCCTTTGGTGCAGTTCTGTACGTTCCGTTGTGCATTTATAGTAGCTTTAAACTGTCTAGCCAATATAAAAAAGATACTCTGAAATATTTCATTTCACACATGTGATACGAATCACGGTTATATGGTAACAAACCGAAAATTGATATCCGTTCCGTATGCATCCCGCTTTTGGTCTTCTTACACGTTTACTCCCTCGTGACTCATCCCTTCTCATCAGTTGTTATATGAGTCTGCTGGAAGAGAATTTCCAGAGGATTCTCGTACGTGGGAGCTTTTAACAGTCCGATATTAAACAGCGGTATTGCACCGGCTACAAACGCATTTCGCGTGAGCTACATCACATACACCATGAACAAGTGCACCCTCTAGCTTTGAGACTGCACACATGTTTATCTATCACATATATATATCCACATATTTGTGTGTACATGTACATATACCCGCTGCTACAACTAAGCACCACGCGTACCACGTACACTATACAATAGAGCCTCCTAAATACTCGCTAAACTCTGCCTTGCAGTGCTCCATTGTAATTTAGTCTCCTACCAAACGTCCTATATAGTGTATACGTAGTAGTATCCCCTCAAATATGTTTATGCAATGTTGGTCTACACACGGTATGCACTATGAATATTTGGCAAAGGCTCTTGTTTCACTTCACTTCGGTTTACGTTTCGGCCGATAGCTGGAGACGGTCTTCTCGATTCACTGCAAGCATGAATACGACATGAAGAGCGAAGAAAAGTAGCTCCGCAGTCAATTTCGTGAACCATGAAAAAACGGAAGCAACCAAAATTAATTGTTTTTGTTTCATTCTTGATTTTTTTATAACGAGTCCAATCAATGAATCAGACTGAAAAATAGTGATGACCTAGTCGCTAGGTGGTTGATAGATCCACGGAGCTAGCACTGCGTAGACATTCGAAACCAGCCCCAGCCACAGTGCAGCCTCCCTGCGAATCGAGGACAACCCTGTTAGAGGGCCATTAACGCGTCTCGCGAGAGCGGAGAGTTTTAAGGGTGAGCTTCAGCGATATCGAACCGTTAGTTATAGTCCCTTCGATAGTTCGGACTATTCAAAAGGGTTATCTCGTTCGTAACTATGTGGGTGCCTCGGCACTCATATGTACGTTACGTGCTCGACTCATTTCACAATGCAACCGATACGTAGTTACGATAAAGCCCGTTCGCAGGGCAAAAAGAGGCGGCAATAGGTTGGAAAACGGAAAAGAAGGGGATTCCTGGAAGATGGTGCGAGGACCCAGCAGAAACGATATCGGCAGCGAGGATAGAGGAGGAGATAGGAGGGTTGAGGAGAACGACCAGGGTTGGTAAGTGCTTCGCTGTTTCGCCACGTGAGAATTTTCTCTTTCTCCCGGGCTTGCAATCGATTGGCCGCCATACAATTCTTTAACGAGCTTAACTTCCCTCCGTGCTTCATCGCTAGTTTCCTCTGGATTCTCTCCTACCCTCTTTCCAACCTCCAGGCACTCCTATACGTCCTCCGCCGGTCGAACGAACGTCGTAGTTCACCCTCTCCATTTTGATTCTACCTTCGCCCTCTCTTGCCTGTCATTTCATCGTGGCTATATTGAATTCATACACCAACCATTCCATCGTACATATCTTTAACATTCTGACAGAACGGGAAACTTGTTCATAATGGCGAAGTACTTGGTCGTAAAGCGTACCGTGCGAAAAGTAATACCTAATAATGCTGGCATCGAATGACGCCAGCGTGTCGCAATGACGTGTCCGCTAGGTCCACGAGGGTTGAATCAAGAGTAAATCGGTGCGCGTCTCTTCAACGTCGGTTCACCCATCCTGCTATCACTGTATATTGTTCATTATAAGATCCACGAGGCTCGCCTAATATTTTTCCATGAGCTTGCATAGAAGCCAAACGAATACATACATCTTCCATGACATTGTTTACCAGTGCACAACTCGGGCAAGTGTCAGAATGTACTAACAGCCTCAGCTTCCGTCGTAATTCCGTCGGAATTAATTTTGAGAATTGACTAACAAATATGAGACCACGTGATCCAAATCCGTGCTATAATTTTTAAGAATGACTCATATATACAATGGAAGACAAAACTCTAAACCGAAAACTGCGACAAACTCGACCTGGGCCAAGAATTTTGATTTTAAAGAAAACGTACGAGGCGAGTAAAATGTGTATTTTAGAGTGTATAGTGACGGTACTAGCTATATAGCATCGACACGTTATAAGTACATATGTGCTCACTGTATACTAGAAGTCGTTCGATGTCGTTCGTTCGTATAGGCATGAGTTAGTTACGTATGTATATATATTTAGATACCGTGTTGAGTACATAGAGTTACCGTACACTTCGGGGTGGAAAGTAGAGGACGATCGGGAATAAAGCAGAAGAGGGTTGTAAGTGCAGTGCTCTGGTGAGTAAAGTGGACAGCACTGAAGCATGTACATATATATGTACATACATATAGATATATATATTTATATATCGTGTGCACGCGGTCAAAGTGATCCGAGACAGGAATAGAAGATAGGTGGAATAGCCAGCGACCAGATAGCGTTGAAATATAAAACGCGTATACTTTATTTGAGATGGAATGAAAGTAGAGAAATGGAAATACCATATGATCAAATTTAACCCGGACTAGTCCATTTGAATGGTTCAGTTTATGCGCGCGGTTTAAATGGACCAGGCCGGGTCAACTTTGAGCAGATGGTATGTGGTCGAATCGTCGTAATCACAGCCCCAATCCTGCCTTAATATCGTGTAAGACTACCAATGGGATATTTTCATAATGTTAAGCGACCGAAATTTTCAAATCAATATCTTTTTAAAAGCACATCGACAATTTAACAAATGTTCAATTTTGAATCTGAGTAAAAGAAAGATTAAAAATCATGGAAGTATCACGAATCAAAAGGCATTATTGAAGTTCGAGCGATCACCTATTAACTAACCTTCGCGGCAAGGAAATTACGATGATTGTTATTCCTAGACGGTTTCATTTTCTTGGGAGAAGCTAGGAGGATGTTGCATATAGGTACTTATATGAAGCTTCGAGTGATTCGATACGATCGAATAGCATTACGATTGGCGCAGTGGTGCATTGGGAATCGTATTGCCACATATCTTCAAGCACGGATGAGAGCAGCGATGGTGACACAGCATCGGTACTGGTTGGGATGTGGTCGTAACGGGCTCATCGGGGAATATCTTGTAGTTCAGAGCAGACTCCCATAGCTGAGCTAGCGAAGAGAGAGAGAGAGAGAGAGAGAGAGAGAGAGAGAGAGAGAGAATGAATGAATGAATGAATGAATGAATTTATTATGCCTTAGCTAGCTGTGAGGCAATTACATTGAGTAGTGAAATGACAACAACATGTTACAATTTGGAATACAAATTAATACAATACTTAAAATAATAAAATAATAGTAAAATAATAATAATAATAATAATTTTGAACAATGTGCTTGGGGGTAAATGTAATAGCAGTCGTGATAATGAAATATGAGTAATCTTTCCTAGTCATGTGAAGTGTAACGTGATATGATGTGTGTTGTGATTAAGGCTGCATGAGAGAATAGGAGAAAGAAAGAAAGGCGATACGGAACTCAGAACGAGTAGCGAAACCAATCTAAATCAGTTTATAATTCTTGCCTTTGATACTAAGCGGACAATTTTAGTGAACTCACTTAACTCTAGATAGCACTGTAGGAGGTGTGATACAATAGTAGCATAAGTGGATCTAATATATAAAATAGTAACGCAGATAAAGTCTAATTGATAAGAAATCGTTTCATAAATTGTTTAATCGCAGTATAGGCCGAATACGAAGTTGATATGAACGCCGCATTACACCTTCATAAATTAGTTAATTTATGAGTGGTGTTTCTACACAAAATTTAGTCACCTACGTCTCCCACTTTATGACATTCTAACTGCAGCAGGTAATTTCGTAATCCAATTTTGAATGACTCAAAGGACGATGCAGCCCGCAGTGATAGAGGCAATGAGTGCCAGTGCATCGCAGCTGACATTTGGAAGGATCGGTGGAAGGTCGTAGTCCTATGATTATCAATATGGAATGTCGCATGAGTTGCTAGCCTGTCAGACCTTCTTACATTTTGCGATTCCCTTGGCAGTAAGTCACTTAGGTACTTAGGAACACTGCGGAAAAGTACATCATATGCCGCTATCCCCAGAAAATACAGCCGACGTGTAGCTAGCTGCGATTTGCGCCGAATGTGTAGCTAGCTGATCAGAGTGATCCGTAATCGCTTCTAGTAGAGTTGGCATACTACTCAGCGTCGCGTTTATTGTCGCAAGAGTCGATTTTGTTTCAGCGGCAAAGCGTTCCGAATTTACCGCAGCTTGATGCAACGCATCCAAGGACGACCGCGTGTCGGTGGTAAACAGTTCCGATTTACTTGTATATTTTTCTAAAATAGCAAGAACGGTCTCCAAAGACGCTGGAGATTCTTTGTTCGACGATTGATTATCAGAGGAGGTTTGCGAGAGCGAGTGCTCAATAGGGTCCGCACTATCTTTGCTCATAGCGACCAAGTTTTCTTTACAGCAGTCGTTTACAGATCTGTGCATAAAATAATATTTTGTACACCCCGGATGAAAGGCTCGACCATAGGTTGAACAGACTACCGAGCAGTTTATGATCGCTCTGTAACAGCGGTAGCACGCATTCGACATGCGTGAGATTTACCTATAACTTAGGGTCATTGCCCTTTGCAGCAGATATATGCGAGAGTCGAAGTAGTCCAAATAAAAGTAAATAGCGCGGGATCGTCACAATAATAATAATAATGATAATAATAATAATAACCTCGCCACAGATGTCACGGAACACGCGTATTTATCGCACGAGCGCTTGGAGTAATCGGTAACAGAGATAATGACGGTGATGTTTACTACCTCCCGCGAAGCGGCGCACCGATGGTATGTTGCTAACGATGACCTCTACGTTCCGACTTCGTCGCAGTGATGGTTGTCAGCTGCGGCGATAAAGATCGGATAAGTAGATCACTGTCAGATCGAAGTAGCGGCACCTCGATGACCAGATCTAAGTCGTTGGTAGGCGCGTGTGTACGGAGTTCCGCTCTACAATCTCAGCTGGTTCGATGCCGTGATTTAATACGCATGCGCACTAAGTTACTTGCAATCTCCCTCTCACAAGAACGTCGGGCAACGAGATTTTGACAAGTGAGGTTATGAAAATCAGCAAGTGTTTTCGCACAAATTGTCAGCCAACAGCACACTCTTGGTTGTTAGTGATTAAATTAATACGAAAAGCAGTCTGTTAACTTGCTCTCTCCTGAAACAAAACTGCCCGCAGGCAGAAAAAAGCAGTACTTTTGGCCACAGAAAACGGAGAGCGATCAGACTACGTCTAGATTTACTCACCGCGAGAGAGAGAGAGAGAGAGAGAGAGAGATGGGGATGACAATCATGCAAGAGAGATACCGATACTTGGATTGGCTAACGTCGTTAACGGAGATGACTGAATAGTGTCGGAGAACTCGGCAGGTACCGAATCGATCCCCTCTTATCCTTGCATTGCCTTGGTTCTCGTATTCGTAGCATTTGTATGGATATTTTCATTAGCACAATTGTTAATTACCCTCTCTTAATATTAAAGGAGATCAACTACGATAAGTTCGATAAGCAATCCGAACTTGAAATTAACTTACTATTGTTATTCGCTATTTCTCCAATGTTAATAGACGGGGACATCAAATTCATCGTTTATATTAGAAAGAGATCATAAAATTGATTATTATTACACGTATGCATAGACACGAGCTAATTCATAAATTTCATTGCTGCATCGTAATGTTCACGTAGCAGACCCGCGATCATTTTCCATCGAGCTATTATCCGTTGAGTACGAGGCACGAATGTATAACATGTTGTACATGCCATGATATAATCACTGGTCTGGCATAATCCTCGTCAGTCACAAATATAATTAGCGCTAACGATCGGAACAGCGTTCGTGCCTGATTCGAGCGAAAAGTGTTCGTGGTATACGATGATTGCGGTTGTATTTTAGTTAGTTCGACAGTGTCACCAATGGCATTCAACGACTCCTTCCTTTTTCGGATGCAATCACATATGCGAACACCACCATCGAATGATCGGAACGATCGGTACGCCATTCCAATTAATCGATACGGCTGTGATGTGTGAGAAACGAAAATCGAAACTGGAAACAGGTCGAGTCAACTAAACCGACACAGCCCTATACACCACTGGTTGCGTTAATGAAAATCAAAGAACATGTGACGTTATTAAATTTATCGAGTTGCGCAGCGTTGCACAATGTCTCTTAGTATCTACCTATTACCGAGCATAAGTGGAGAATCTGTAAACTAATTAGATGCATTGCAATAGTTGGATCCACATCAAACACTTCCATCACTGGAAACAATGTCGAAAGCCGCCTTTATCGTGAAAACCAAAAACTAACCCAAGCTTGAGCCAACCCTCCACCTTTATATTCCTGGATTCAAGCCTAGGACTACAATATATCGGGTTCTGATTTGATAAGCTACCTACGTTCCACCAATTACATAGAAAAATCGACACCTGCTGGATTTCCGAACGACATTGCGGGTTATATGCTGCACCATGCACTGTATGTAGGACGAGGTGATGCACCCGTCCTGTTTGGATATTATTTAGCAGTAAATCGCGCGGATGAGCTTGGGCAACACACAGGGATGAACGAGGGGTTGGTTTAGTTGACTGGCGGGGGTGTAACGCTGACGCAGCGACATGCTAAAGGCGGAACCACGTCGGTATGTATAGAACCCCGCGACTCACTCTACTTTCGTTGAATCTCTCTGCGTATCTCTGTCGCGCTATATATATCAGGGACGCACAGATGCCGAGTTCCCGGGCAGATTTTGGGTTGAACTTCAGCCACGGGTAATACTATCGTCCTCCGCTTGCTTCATCCTGTCATGCTATCCAGTTGCTGTATCCGGTGTACCACGAATGGCCGAGCGACGGCCCCCGACCATCGCAATACGAACCGTCCCTTGATCCTTCCAATGCACCTCTACCTCTCGCTGTATCATACTCATAGACTATTCGACTATCACTGCGCGGAAGATTTTCTTCGAATTTTCATCTTAGTACGCAGGTACTATGGTATGTTTTCGAACTAGTTGTTCGATAGGAATAATATTACACAGTAATCAAATGGGAGATCTATTCGTTGGTAACGGACAACCTTAGATTCTCTCACATTTCGGTCCAAAATTCTCTGCAGCGATGCATCTACATCACTGTCTTTCATCACTGTGTTCAGCACTGGCCATGTCGCACAATATTTAAGATCCAATTAACTGCTCGCCTAGCACCCTTACGCTAAAAGGTCGGTTCATTACATTCTTTGTAACAACCGGCTCACTCGTAGACAATGCTTCATCGTGCCTGAAGGCGCGGGTGTTGCGAAACAATAGAGAAATGCATGAATAAAGGAGGATCCGAGATGTGAACAGAGTTAAAGTTTGGCAAAACGTCAATAAGAGATTCTGATAATGAGAAGAGTGGAATGAAAATCTCGTGAATTTCACGATAATTGCAACAACTTGCATAGAAAATTGAACGATACAGGGCATTTTCCGGCAGGTAAATAGAATAATGAATCAGTCTTATGTAACGTCTGTATATGCTGAGAAATAGAGAGAAAATTATCAGAGATGGAACAAAGCACGAATTAAAAAATTGCGATGGATCAAAATGAGCGATTAATATATAACGCATATTAGGAAAAGGGTGAAAAGGTAATTATTTTCCTTTACCTTGAGGACAACAATTCTTTCACATCTGTGGTATCATTGAGCAGGGAACTATATTTAATCGTTTTGATTTCTGATTTCATTTTCACGTCTTTTTACCTCATGAAGCATATAAATATGGTATACTCTCTTTGAGCTAATTGAAGAAAGCATCAGCGATTTTCGTACCTCGATGTACTATCGCCCAGAGCACATTAAAACTAGGTACTCGAACGACGATGCTCAGGACGAACGATGAGAGGATAAATTACGAAGAGTGTCAGATGGCTCGTTCGTAACATTAGATAAATACATATAGCGCATACAGCCTCCTGGATACGGCGTAGTGCAGAGCTAGCATAAAATATCGATTCGGGGGTTTACCATTGCGCGCTCTCTTCGTTTCCTTCCTCTTCTTTCCTCTCGCTACCCCGGTTGGACAATAACGATTCCAGTCACTCGTAAAAGGAGAATGGGATAGAGGAATAGTGAGAAAGAGAGAGAGAAAGAGAGGAGAGAGAGAGGACGAGCGCCTGAGGGACAGTGAGAGAAGAAAATAAAGTGTACGGCTTCGTGATATTTCTCATCTCTCCCTTCACAAATACCTCTCTTTTGTTCCCATGAACCAAGAATAAAATGCGTCCCACTCTCTTCATTCAATGTCATCTCCGTTATGTCGCTGAATATCATAATACTAATATATTTTTCATATCGATTTGAAAAATAAAGTGTTGCATTGAACGAGAAAGGTTCGGACGCGTTTTATGGTGGACTTACCCACAACGCGGGTAATCAGAATCTTTATCTTCATACGCGTTCTATGACAACGAATAATGACCTACTGAGGAATAAAAAAAAACAAAGTATAATTTTGATACGCAAGTATATATTTTCTAGCCAAATATGTTCTTCGATGATATTCCAACAGGTTGAAAAATGAACTTTAATTTCAGACTGGCGCAGAAATCAAAAGTATATAAACCAACGTATTGTATATTTCAACGTAAAATGATACATCAATATTACTTTACCGCTACTTCAAAAAGCAAACTTCGATCCCATTCGAAAGATGCATTTTTGGTAACGTCAGTACGTATTTTATGTCGATTCGGGTTTTCCGTTTTCCCGTTTTGTCGGTCGTACAGTATCGTACATTATTCATGCCCGAAATTATAGTCCAATTGCGGGCGAACGTTAACCGGAATGCAAATAGATCAAGTGGTTCGAAATTTCGGCGAGAAATTTGATGTAATATCGCGGTAGTAGCCCTATCCCATAGTACTAGGGAGTGGAGGACTGGGAAAGCCGAGACTACCAGGCATGCGCATGCGCATGGTGGGGATGCGCGTGAGCGTGCGCGTGGGGTTGCGTGTGATTGTAAACGTGCGCGTGAGCATACACGCGTGTACACACGCCGGTCCGCGTGCGCTACATCACTTTGTAATCGAAAACGAGATTTTAATCGGAGCACCGTGGCCCCGTCCAGGTGTTATACCCGTTATTCATCCATTTTGTGTACGGGTATATATATTTTATTCGGGAAAATTGTACGAATTACGATGAGATGCTAATTTTCTGTCTCGATGCTAATCCATTTTTAATACTCGGGCCCGGTATAGACCGTTGCATTCTATCGTTGTTGTTTCATTCGCTAAACCAATACATTTCTGAATGTGAACCGTTGCAGAGACCTTCTACCTGCACGATAACACTCAAAAGCATCCGATTAAGCTATCCGCTTGACAATGCATCGATTTTATCATCGAAGATAAATCTTGACAAAAAACGTGAAAGAGAGTTTCGTGTAGACTATACAAGAAAGAAATTCAATCACTAATTAAAACTAATCAATGAATTCTCCAACGAAAATGAAATTTTTTATCGACTATTTTTTTATTTCTCTTTATTTTTGTTATCAACTACAAGTTTTAAAATAGAGGAGCTAAATCAACGGTTTAACTTTTTCTTGATCTTGACCATCGCTCGCTGGAATTTTGAAAGCAAAAATATAATGAATGTTCCAATGCATTATCAATCCATGTTCGTCATTACGAGAATAACATTAAAAATCGAAAGCCATTTAAATGTTTTTGCAATCCAATTTGTGAAATACGGTTGAGTTCGTCTAATTGGTGGATTCGTTTGTTTTTCGATCGATTCATACAACGAATAATATTGTGCTGTATATCGAATGAATTATATGCCAGTGTAAATATCAGTTTTCGAAACGAGGCGAGTCAATAGAAGTATTCCATTATTAACAATGATTCTGCTAGCCCGCGTAAGCAGATGAATATTGGATGACGCAGTTGCAGTACCAGGTATACAATATACTACCCCTGAAGCATTTTTCTATACATGCACGATTTTATGGACGTAGTGAATGCATTTGTATCATATCCATATCAGAGAACCACTGAAGCCTGGCCGCTCTCAATCTCAGTTTCATTATGAACTTACGATAACAGAAATAAAATGATTTTTGTTTAATTAAAACGAACGACAAATTAGTAATTATTTTTGATTCCTCGAAAATTGTTTCTGCCATTTTGACATTTGATTTATAGCAAATGACGATTGATTCACCTCAAAGTACGGTCGAGGTACTGAAAAATGTTTTGAGAAACTCTCAAAGTCCAGGGGGTTGATAATACCTCCAACTCGTTCCAGACTAAAATTTTTAGTAAAAACTTAAAACCTGATAAACCAAGATTAGGTTGTAGTTCAATCAAAATGGAGTCGAGTCTCGATCGTATAAAAAAATGAGAGGTCCTCCGGTCGTACGAACGAACGAGGGTGCGAGTGAAAAGAGAACAAGGGTATGGAGGATCTGCGGAACAACGTGAAAAGGGGGTATTCGACAGAACACGATTGGGAACACTGGGGAATAACGACGAGAAAAAATAAATGTGGCGAACTAAAGAGAATCGAGTGATGCGTTCCACTTCACTTTTTCTTTGATGTTTCTCTCTCTTCCTCTTGCTCTCTATCTCGTTTCGTCGAAACGACAAGAGAATGCTAACAGGGAAGTTTTGCATTCACATAAAGATAAAAATAAGACGACTCGATGTAACTTTAAATATTCATCTGGCAATAGGCACAAGGTCGTGGGAAATGGAATTACGAGATGGAATAAACGACTGTGCACAATTGAGAGAAGCTAGAAAATTTCCACATCCAAAAAATGCATAGTTTGAAAAATGCTACGAAGTAACATAATTGCAATTAGGATTACTTTTATGTTTATTCTAAAGGTCTGAACAAATTTGGGATGCGTTAACTAAATAAAAAGTAGTAAAAAAATTATTTTATTTAACTTAGGCAAAGCTTTTGATTAATAACAAATGGGATAAAAAAATTGGAACTTCGTGAACTAGTAATTAAAATACGTGGAAAAATGTTAATTAACGATATTGAATTTTACTAAATGTTGACACTTTTTTATGATTTATTAAAAATAATGACGTAAACACAAAAAAATACGACTTATATTTAACATCTGCGTAGTAATATAAAATTCTCTAATTTATCCAATAGTCGAAATTTTCATCGAATAAAAATGTTCACGCTATTTTCCTAATAGCTGTACGTTCCAAACATCCTTGAAGCGACGAAATCTGAATAATTTGGTGACTCTGATGGTTTCTGAAACCCTAATGTTTGAAATACGACGAGCTCTCGTCGCAGTCGATGAGTGAAACTGAAATCGTTGCTGAAGGAAACGTACGTGTGTCCGGATATTCTGAAAAATGGAACAGTGGTACTGTACGAGTACCGAGTACATTGATCTCTGCTAGTATCCCCGGCGAGTGAACGAAACACGCGAAGTGCGAAATTCGATTTTTCCCTCGATATGACGTAACTTTGAAGCGGATAACGCATTCGAAATGTCTCTCGTCAAATTTCCATCGAGAATTCACGAACGTAGCGCAACCGTGAGAGAATCGCTTGTAGCCAACCGAGCACGTTGTCGGTACGCTTCGTCGTGCTCTCACAATAAAAAAGAACAAAAAAATGTTTGCCGAGAAAATTTTCCGAGCCCTTTTGAAATCTGTATTCGTTTATTATTATTATTATTATATATTTTTTTGTCACCAAACCAAAACTCTGCTCGTTACTTCACTCGTGCGTCGAAAGCGGACAGTTTATTAAAAATGTTCCGGCAATATTTTTCCGAAGGTTTTTCGAATGGAATTCCTTACTTTTTTTCATCGTAAAAATTTCATTCTCGATACAGTCGCCAATTTTTTTAATTATATGGAGGAACTAGCAGTAAACAAAAATTGAATTATCGAGAATTTTTATTTACTAGTTTATCGTCACTATTTCCCCTATATTTATAGATAAAGAGTATCGAAGTTAAACGAGGATTGTTATGGTGGCCAAGAAATATCTAGTTCGCGGAATGAAATACACGGGTGAACGGCATGGAGCTATAAATGGCCTCAGGGTACGAGGTGAAATTCGAGAAATTGATCCGGTCGTAACAGCAGCGGAAAAAGGAAAATGTGATATTTAGTGTCATACGTTGAATGCCCGCGGTAAAATGGCTACCATATCATAACACGGTCCTATGCGACGATCGCAATCTATTGTAGTTGGTAGAATAGAATTGATCATTTATAAAAAATGTCATAGTTCATCTGGAGTATTATGATTTCAACAGCTCGATGCAAAAGTATTTCAGTGGTGCGTTGCATTGAACCAAACACTTTTCTGAAAGGGTAACCCACTGCTGCTCTCACATCGCGAGATAGGACTCTTTGGCGAGAGCACGTTACCATGCCCTATTGGCTACGTCGCAGCCAATTGCGTGCCTAGGTAAAGCGCGCCAATAGGGTGGCGAGAGCGTGGCAGCGGCGGGAAATTCAAACTTTTAAAAACTATCAATGTCATTTTTCGTAATTTATCGAAAGTTTGGGCAAACAAAAAAGATTGAACGTAGCGGGCCCTTCGCACATAAGGACTAACATTATCCCTATCAAGCCGCCCGGGCCTTCAGACGCCTCTGCGCATCGTGGACGAGAGAGAGAGAGAGAGAGAGAGTGCCAAGAGAAAGCGTGAGAGGGAGAGAGGTTGAGGAACGAGCGGAGGGCCCCCGGCAGAGATACTCGAGCCAGCGCGCGTTCACTTAAACACTCAAGACTAGAGTACAGCCAGCGGATGCGCTACAAAGTAATCGAATTTCCGGGTCAAAGGGGCGTGCGGCGATGCTATTACCTTACGCCAGAGCTTTCCGTCTTGCTCTCTCTCTCTCTCTCTCCCCCTCTCTCACTCTCTCTCCTCCCTCTCCACCCTCCCTCGCGTCTGTCCCATCCGCTAGGCTGCCTTCGGCCGCTCGACAGGTCGCTCGATATGCACTGCCCTGAGCGATAGGTGGCCTTTGCCAGTGGTGCCCTCTCGTCGTCTGCTCGTCTCACGATCCTGGACTCGATATCGAGCTTGCACCGAACGTCTCGAAGAGAACGTATAAGAGAAGTCTGGAAAGACGGTGGCTGATGAAAGAGAACGAGAGACTTCACGAATCGCAGATCGCGACGATCTTCACAGCTCTACCATCGCTATCACTTGTAAACGGTTTAAGACCAATATTAAGATGCCTGGACAAAGTACCCATAAACAAAAGTTACCTGCTCATTCGACCGAGTCAATCCGCAAAGTAGTGGCAATTAGTCAAACAAAAGAGTACGAATCAATGTCGCCAGAGAGACGCAGTCAGGAAACAAAGTGGTATACCATTTTACGGTACACAACGTTTGCGTCTTCGCTCTGATTGATATCATGGCACTTTGCTTTCGCGAGCAAAGCCGGAGTGAGGTTTTGTGGATTTTACTGGGAACAGTCGGCAAAGTTTTGTCGAGTGCTTGACTCGGTGTTAACCAGCAAGCACTGTTACGCCACGCTTCGCGCACCGACAAACCTAACGGAATGAAGGAAGGGAGGTGTAACAGACAACGAGGACAGTGGAATGGAAGAGAGGGCGATGGTTGCAGTGACTGAGAGAAAAGGCCTAGCGGAAGGCATAACCATAAGCTACCGGGAAAGCAAATGACGAAGACGAATATGAGAAGCGTGCTTAATTGGTTCCAAATGCCTTTAGGGCTCATGGTGGACTAGCTAGTTAAAGCAATCTACCAAAAGGGAACTACTTTCCACGTTCGCAAAACCCGTCAACATCCATGGGCAGCCTGATTATGGGTAATACCCAATTTCAATTATGGGCCAACATGGGACTTCATGTCGATGGACGATGCAACCTCGTTCCATTCTAATATGGGCCGAGAAATTAGTAATTGTATTTCCTGATTTTCCGGAAGATTCGACGCACCACGACGTCGCCGCAACCGAATCGAGGAAGAGGAAATTATCCCATCTGTGGCCCAATTTCCATAAATACGCTTCCTTTTTTCCTCATCCAACGACCCGTTGTCCCTTTATTTTCTATTTTATTTTATTTTTGTTTTCCAAATTATTTTTATTCCCCTCGTTCCCGGTCCTATCTCGTCGAGGAGAAAAGTTTAAAGCCTCTCGCGGGGTAATCCAATGTGCCGGGGGAACGAAGACGGTAGTTGCCCTCCCGGAATGGGGTAAGTATTCGATCGATGGAAGCTGCATAATCCTGCTGCCGGTTGTTTCCTAACTCGGAGTCGAGAAATTTTCTCCCGTGTACGAGAACGTTGAACTTACGCTTTCGCGGATAATTCACCGGATACCACTGCGAGTATATTCCAACCTTTTCAAAAATGCTTCAGTATTAACTGAGCAGAGTTCGTCTTTATATCGGAAAACCTTCTTTGGATTCGAAGTTTGTGCCGATTTGGAATTGCTAAAATTTCAGCCTGATTAATATCGATCAAAAATAAAAACGCTGGGCGAAACGAAAAAAGCCGTTGTCTCATTCATAAAGATAGAGGACCTCTCCGTGGTCTTCCTTTGCTTTCACCGGAATAGGAGGCCCTTCCCTACTCTCTTCGTTGTAAAGCGCACACAACGCGCTGCACAAGCTGGTCTCGATGTTCACGTACGACTGAGTATTGCCCAACGGGTTGTTGGAAGTATCGGATAAGTCGGAGACGTATGAGGAATAACCGAGATCGAAGCGAGAGTGTCGAATCGAAGAGTCGATTGTATACAGTGAGTGGGGACGAAGCGAAGCTGAGAATAGTGTGCGATAAAAAAGTATATCGCAAAAAGCCATCGTTGACGGGATAAAAAGAAATGAAAGCGAAAAAGAAAGAGAGAGAGAGAGCGAAGAGAAGAAGGAAGAAGTGATATAGGTTCTTTAACAATGAAGCTTTCTTTACGCGCTCGGCGAAGCTCGAATTCTCTTCCGTAGGTCTTGAAGGAACGGCCCTTGGTGCCCAAGGTCGATGCGGAAACGTAGACGGAATACCGGACCATCGAGCAACGGGTAGCTTTCGAGATTCGATCGAGCGTAAATCCACGCCCAACGATAATGATGTACTTCGCCAGGTTTTGCTCTTTTTCCATGTATGCGTCAGCGTATAGATATGCATTTAGAGTGTGGGCGTTGCTATATTTCGTGGTAAAAAAATTGACTCGATTTATAGCAAGACAAGATTTTTGAGCGCAGCAAAATTATGGCGAATAGAGAAATTTGGAAAATTCGCAAACGAAACCGTGATTTTCTTGTTGCGCGGAAAATTTTCGATCGACATAGGCCCTTAGAGCTTGAAAAACGATGTAAATTCACTGGAATTCATTATATTATCGATTTTACAGGGTATCGCGAAACTCGAAAAATCGACTTTTCGCCATGCTGTATCTCCGTTCTCGTTCGTTCCACAGAAAATAACATGAATAACTTTTTAAAGGACTTGGGGAGACGAGAAGAATGAGCCCAGGAACGTCCGGATCGCTCCATTTTTAAGGCCGTGGTGAATTTTCAAAAATTGCGTTTTTTGGAAGCCAAGGGGTGTGCCCGGAAAAAATGAGCCCTGGTGGGGGTGAGATTTTTTTTTCTTAAAAATAATTCAAAAATGGTCATATTCGATCGGAAATTTCGCGCACATTGCAAAAATGATGGTTATTATTACGATAGACCGTGAGTAATGGCCGAAAAAAACGAAAAAACCGCGAAAAATCGCGTTTTTTCGTTTTTTAACCTATTATTTATCGCGCCAATGCAAAATTACCGTTGAATTTGTGATCAGCGAGCAATTTTCGATCGGAATAAGCTGTAAAAATCGACCGAATAAGAGAATTTAAGAAAAGTCAATTTTTAAATATTAAAAATTTTATTTTCCCAACCTCGGCACCGAGAGATTTGAAAACAAAAAAATTTTCGGCATAATTTTGCTGCGCTCAAAAAATGCAAGGAAATGAAGTTCTCTGCATAGAATAACCCGTGGCGTGAGCAATAGTATGCATTTAGAGCGTGGGCGTTGCTATATTTCGTGGTAAAAAAAATTGACTCGATTTATAGCAAGACTATTTTCGGGATAACTTTGCTGCGCTCAAATATGCAAGGAAATGCATTTCTCTGCACAGAATAACCCGTGGCCTGAATAATAGTACGCATTTAGAGTGTGGGCGTTGCTATATTTCGTGGTAAAAAAAATTGACTCGATTTATAGCAAGACTATTTTCGGGATAACTTTGCTGCGCTCAAATATGCAAGAAAATGCATTTCTCTGCACAGAATAACCCGTGGCATGAGCAGTAGTATGCATTTAGAGTGTGGGCGTTGTTATATTTCGTGGTAAACAAATTTGACTCGATTTATAGCAAGACGATAGTCTTTCTATTTTCGGGATAATTATGCTGTGCTCAAAAATGCAAGGAAATGAATTTCTCTGCATAGAATAACCCGTGACTTGAGCAGAAGTATACATTTAGAGTGTGGGCGTTGCTACATTTCGTGGTAAAAAAATTGACTCGATTTATCGCAAGACTATAGCATTTCTATTTTCGGGATAACTTTGCTGCGCTCAAAAATGCAAGGAAATGCATTGCTCTGCATAGAATACCCCGTGGCAAGAGCAATAGTATGCATTTAGAGTGTGGGAGTTGCTATATTTCGTGGTAAAAAAAATTGACTCGATTTATAGCAAGACTATTTTCGGGATAATTTTGCTGCG
Source organism: Netelia inedita (assembly GCA_964017225.1). Taxonomy (NCBI): domain Eukaryota; kingdom Metazoa; phylum Arthropoda; class Insecta; order Hymenoptera; family Ichneumonidae; genus Netelia; species Netelia inedita. The sequence continues at coordinate 28,577,135 of OZ024921.1, read as the reverse complement.
CTAAAAAATGCAAGGAAATGCATTTCTCTGCATAGAATAACCCGTGGCCTGAATAATAGTACGCATTTAGAGTGTGGGCGTTGCTATATTTCGTGGTAAAAAAACTGACTCGATCTATAGCAAGACTATAGTGTTTCTATTTTCGGGATAACTTTGCTGCGCTCAAAAATGCAAGGAAAGGCATTTTTCTGCATAGAATAACCCGTAGCCTGAACAATAGTATGCATTTAGAGTGTGGGCGTTGCTATATTTCGTGGTAAAAAAATTTGACTCGATTTATAGCAAGACCATAGTCTTTCTATTTTCGGGATAACTTTGCTGCGCTCAAATATGCAAGGAAATGCATTTCTCTGCATAGAATAACCCGTGGCATGAGCAATAGTATGCATTTAGAGTGTGGGCGTTGTTATATTTCGTGGTAAACAAATTTGACTCGATTTATAGCAAGACCATAGTCTTTCTATTTTCGGGATAATTTTGCTGTGTTCAAAAATGCAAGGAAATGAATTTCTCTGCATAGAATAACCCGTGGCTTGAGCAATAGTATACATTTAGAGTATGGGCGTTGCTACATTTCGTGGTAAAAAAATTGACTCGATTTATCGCAAGACTATAGTATTTCTATTTTCGGGATAACTTTTCTGCGCTCTAAAATGCAAGGAAATGCATTTCTCTGCATAGAATAACCCGTGGCAAGAGCAATAGTATGCATTTAGAGCGTGGGCGTTGCTATATTTCGTGGTAAAAAAAATTGACTCGATTTACAGCAAGACTATAGTCTTTCTATTTTAGGGATAATTTTGCTGCGCTCAAAAATGCAAGGAAATAAAGTTCTCTGCATAGAATAACACGTAGCATGAGCAATAGTAGAATTTTTCCTTCAGCGAAAGGCTCTCTATCTCGATAGTACACAGTGCTTACTACTGTAAGACAGTTAGCTATACAGCCTTAATATAAAAAAGATTGAACTTACGTGGGGTTCGAGATTTCAGCTATTACCGACAGTCGGTAAAGTGACGACGTGACTGAAAGCCGTAATCCGATGATTCTGTCAATGATAACAATGTGACGACGAGGTACACGATGCTCTAATGGGGCGTGTGCAATTCGAGAACATTGTCGTTCGATCGGATATGAAGCCTTAACCGATTGGTACGACAGTGAAAAGCAAGTGCATCGGCATCCTGATCGAAAATGACACGATGGCAAAGTACGATGGAAGGACCCACCGAGCCCCGACAAGATGAGCCGATAAGGGGGTGGAGGAGGCTTCGGTTCTCGCGTCGACAACGACAACAGGGAAGGTGGCTTTCGGGATCTCACAGCCCGAAAGCCCGTTAGGGCTTGGCTATTAGTTTGACGTAATGACGTCATTAACTGGTGAGAGGAGCTCGCGTTATCGGTGGATTGCGGCGGGGGCATACGGTGGCGACGAAAAAGGGAAGGAGGAACTGGGGTAGGATATTAATGCCAGGCGCCATCTTCAAGGTTTCGTCCTTAACCGCAGCGTACCAGTGCCAGATCTTCCACCCCCGATCGTAACTCAGAAAGGCACCAGAAGCGGGGTCAACGTCCGAGAGACCGAGGGAATTTTTAAGCGTATATCCAAAGCCCCGTCACAACTATCACGCATCGTCGTCATCCTTCCCCTCATTCCACGCCTACCGGTAATCGTATGTACGCCTCTTTCGAAAACATTCGTTCCGCTCTTACTTCCCTCGCCCAACCCCTCCTCGTTCTTAACACGCTTTTAGCGAGCTCGTTTTTTAATTCCAAGGCGAGTGGTGTCATGATATTTTGCAATCTCACCGTAAATCATCTCCCGATCCTCTGCAGTCATTCCCTGAACGGTTCAGAATTTCTCCGGGATATAATAGCTCCGTTAAACACGAGAGGGTAATGCGGATCGGTGAAATAAACCGATGAAGTCTGAACGAAGATTGAGCCAGGTGGCGTGAGTTCGAGACCTTTGGGGAAAAGAAATATAATCTAAGTAAAAAACAGTCGATTGACGAAGATTGGGAGCTGATTGCGTTTCGTTCAGTTATTCATTTAATCAAAGTGCTGAACTAATGATCCACATCTTACATGTGAATCTCAACAATCCTCGTTGGGAAATCAATAAGGGATAATTTGGTGATCGACAGGAGCGTATTTTTTATCTTTTCCATATTCCGATGTAGGATTAATTTAATTGTTTTGACAAAATTTGAGTATTTTGACTTTAGATAAGTTCGACATGAAGCGCGCATGCTTGGCAGGTACGAACCCAATCCATGGTCGCAGAGTGGATGCATCGCCGAGCGTTTCTGTTGATCCTGGTCATGTATATGTCCAGCCAGTGACCATGGTCACACCGCAGCCCGCATGGGCATATAAAGTAGGAACGTTGATTCTGACGTCAGCCTGGGATGCCCTCGGGGAGCGCGCTCGGGTGTAACGCGGTGAAACATGGCAGTTGAAGCGCGAAACATGTCGAGTGATCACCGGGGGTGCCGATCGCCGCTCCGGCCATCTCGGAATATCGACACATCGACATTACCAACACACCTGTCCAGAAGCCGTCACCTACGCTACATAGGCCATTAATGGCTGAAAGGATGTTTCAAGGTGATTTGTCTTCTCGGTAGAAACTTTAGAGAAAAAAGGGACTGGAAGGTGAAACGTGTCGAAGGGATAGAGGATGCAGGAAGAGACTTGGGCTCGTGTGAAGGGTGCTAGAGTGGCACATGCGTGGATGCTACACTGCAGAACTAGCTTAGGAACGTTGGATCACTAGGACCAGCAGTAGTGGAATAGCTCGAGACATAGGGGTTGGGAGAAGGGAGGGACGGAGATGAGATTTATTTCTCGGATCACTGGTGGTCATCATTCGAACGGACGTGGACATTGGAATTCCTTGCGGGACTCGGTCATTTCCCAATGTCCCGAATCGTTCCAGCGGCTCTCGAACGCGACTGGTTACCATCCATAGCTACGAAATGGATACCCATAATTCTTTTGATTGCAATCACTTTACAATACTAGCTTCCAGGCTCCTTGGCAAAAGAACGTACCAACTGTAAATCTGCCTAGCCAGTCTCGCTGCTAGATTTTACGACGCCGTCACGCATTCCAGGACGTTTCAGCGTTTCATTCAGGGAGCTGGAAAAAACGGCGTTTTAGTCGATGCCCGTGCATGTAGATGCGGCATTGCTGTATCACTGTCGTCGTGTCTACCAGAGGAGAAATAACAGCGGTGCTCGCACGTATCGAATAAGTACATTTACTCGAGGTAAAGAGTACCGAAAGAGTACAAGCCATTCCATCTCGTATTGTCCAATGTCTGATCGTAACTGTCTCGAATGTGGCCGTCGATTTACTTCTTAAAGCTGCTCTAAATCCAGCCACAACTAAGGCTGGCATGACAACTCTTAGCTACCAAAAGGGAGTCGTCAACATTGTGGATCACCCACAAAGTAATGGATTGGATCGGAGAGAGTGCGGGTGCTACCAGGCTGCATCGAACATCGAATGTCTCGTGCACAATGTAGTACAGTGGTCTCGATACCGTTACGTAGAATTTGCATACCTCTACCAACTGAATCGATTCTCGACTAGGAACCGTTCCACCCGAGGGGTGAGGCCAACGGGATGGCAGCATTCGATTTTCCCGTTTGCGAGGTCCGAGTATCGCACAGCGAGAGTCTCCTTACTTCTTTCCCCTCGGCGAACCTCTCGGGCTCTTTACGCTTTACGCTCGTACCGTCCTCCGCTCAAGGAGACCTCAAGGCGATATGCGAGAGAGCCTCGCGGGTTGGCGCAACGTCTCTTCACGGTCGTCGTAGTCGTCGTCTTCGATCCTACAGGTGGCCGGTTTAAAGCTCGTGATATACGGTCGACCTCACCTCTAGCCTTTCGCTGCCCCCAACCCTCTAGCCCTGGCGCCGTCTAGTGTAAAGTTCAACTGTACTTTGTGGGTAAACAGCGGAGAAGTTTTGCCGCAGGCTCGAGTCCAGGGCCTCCCCTAGCAGCTGGTGCACTCTCCGTCGAGACGTCCAGAAGCCTCCTGCGTTCTTCGAGAATCTGACGAACCAGGTCGTCGGAACGTAGGTGAGGTGCCGGTTGACGTTGAATAACTGGGGTTAATGATCAAACCGGGCAAACCGGATAATAAGCTACGTAAAGATCGATTCCAACATCGAGGAAGCTACTGGAAAGAAACTATGGAAAATCGTGTCGTGAGGATGAAAAATCCGGTGACCATGTTGTTCCAGAGTACACGTACCTATACGAAATCGGATGAGGGACCTTCTTGCTCTGGACGCTTCAGGAGCGATCCCACGTTGTAACACGATTTCATTCACTATAAAAGCAGTGGGTGAAGGAAGATACCGGGCAGAACATCGTGTGAGAAAACACCCCTGAAGCGCGTTACCCGTCGAGACATCTCGGTGTGAAAAGCGATGCTCCGTGTGATGTGTGCCCATCTCCCGCTTGAAAAAACCAAGTCTATCCGCACAGAAGCGTGACGACGAAGAAGACGATTCGACGGTATCCGTTAGGGATTTCCTTGGCTGATCCGGAAAATCCGCATCTACTTTTGCATTCAACGACAGCCTCGAATATATTTTCGAACGTTGCGTCTATGAGCCACCTACGGCGTCTCTCTTTTTTGTTGTTCACTTGCTCCACTGATATATATATGTCTGTATTTTTCATTTTATTTCTATTCCGTCGCACGAAAATTTGTCACAAGACAATGCAGTTCCCAAAATGGGCTCGGTGCTAGGAAACAATCGTTCCATCGTTTATGGTTAGATGAAGCCTCGCGTAGGCTTAAAAAAACCACGACGAAATATTTTACGATATTCAACTGGCCGAGGGGAACGAAAATTCTGGTTTATTTTGACGCTTACAGAGGAAGAAACTAGCAGTCATCGAGAATCTACCATATACGTTGTTCAAATACCTTTCGGACACGAACGAGACTTGAACGAAATGACCTATACGCAACTATACTCATGGGGTTCGCATATGGATTGAAACCCGTAGAATACCATTGGCCCGGGGCAATGGACCATTCGGAAACCAAACGTGAAAACGATCTACACCATTGTTGGTATGGTAAACAGTCGATGCTGGAGTTGCACAGAGCGTCGCTAGTGCGTCGATTCGTCATGAATTCGAATGAAAAAAATGAATAAACTCGATAGAGAAACAAGAGCGATACAATCATGCGCTTTTGCGATCGATCGACTACGGTGAAAAATTATTAACTATGGTGCATCGAAACAAGAAGTAGCTTGAAAAAAATAACTTCGTAATGATTGGACCGAGAACTATTTCAGTTAAGCGACATAATTTCGAGTCTCGTAAAAACGTGGTAAAACGAAGAATCGGTGGGAATAAACGTGATGTACGCCATGACGCTTCGAGTAACATGCGATAAGCCCCCTGACGATGGCGTCTGGAACTATTTCTCTTGGTCTGAGAACGATCGAGTGGTGACGCCAACGACTAATGTCGAAGCTGGCATTAATCCAAATCGTAGCTATACGTATAGTGTCGACTCGTCGTCTCGGTGTTCTCCTTCACGACGTTGGTTATTCCACGTTGAACATTGGCGATCTATACAGCGCGACCTGAGTTACAACTTTTTCGTTTACCATTTTGTAATCTTCGCGAGATCTCGAGCTCACCGCATCCATTAAATTATCGACCTATCTATTTTCGAAGTTATTCGACATTCGAATATGAAAAACTCTCGAAGTAATTTTTCCACCAAACGACCGTTGATCATTGTTCCAAGATTTGTTAAATTAATTACAGCTCAGTGATTTTAACGTTTATACTAAATGACAAACGAATCGCTTACTTTATTTCCTCGAGAGAAGAAGGAAAAGTCTCTACTTTGCTTATTCCTCCTCAACGGTTTTTCGCTTCCCTCGGTATTTTTATTTCACACATCTTGCTCTCTCTCTCTCTCTCTCTCTCTCTCTCTCTCTCTCTCTCTCTCTCTCTCTCTCTCTCTCTCTCTCTCTCTCTCTCTCTCTCTCTCTCTCTCTCTCTCTCTCTCTCTCTCTCTCTCTCTCTCTCTCTCTCTCTCTCTCTCTCTCTCTCTCTCTCTCTCTCTCTCTCTCTCTCTCTCTCTCTCTCTCTCTCTCTCTCTCTCTCTCTCTCTCTCTCTCTTTCCGACTATTCGTTCTCACCACGAATGTGAGACACGAATTTTCGTCTTCCAAGTCGACTCTTGCTTACATAGCTCGAGGCTACGTCGGTTACTTTAAAACTAAGAATGACAATATCGTCGCGAGGTATGGAAAAATATGAAAGTAAGACGTACGAGAAAATAAAAAAAAAGACAAGGAAGAAAAAGTAAAAATAAAAGAGATGCGAAGATTTCGAGGCGGAAAGGAAAATGAGCTGGGACAAAATGAGACGATGGAGATGGAGAGAAAAATAAAAATCATGAAGAAACGTTCCCAAGATGCATGACTCGATGTGTCTCTCGACGCGAGACAGAGATGGCGTGCGGATCGTCCATCGCGCGCGACATCTACCGTGCGCCCAAGGGTACCGTCGCGCGTCACGTTTTAAATTGGCGCGCATCAGGTAGTCATGAAAGCTCTCGTCTCGTTCTTTTCACTTCACTAAGAAATCTCGCCACTTACACTCCGCCTTGCAAATGGCTACGTCAAAATATTTCGCAGAAAATCCTTTCTATCCGAGGATTACAGTAAGAGAGAAAGTAAACTTTCCGAAGCTCCATTAACGACTTTACTTCTAAAAATATAAAAATACACATTAATGATCGAATTTTCATTCAATCATTTCGTGAATCGTCATTATTTTTGCAAAAACTGACGATTTACGAAATTCTCGAAGGCTATTGTTTTTTTTTCAACGACGTTGATGTAAAAGCATGTGTATTTACGGTGAATAGGAAAGAAACAAGAGATAGAAAACTAAAATTAAAAAAAGTCGAATTTATATTCGCGCTGATAGCGACTGCGAGCTGAGAAACTGCTTGACTGGCGAGATAGCGAGCTCTGGCTCAAGCCAATTACATTCACTCGCTCGCTTTTTTTGCTCTTTTCGTTTCTCATCCTACTCCTCCTCCTCAGCTGGAAGTTGTCCTTTCCTAGCTAACCCCAAACCCGAGCAGCGAAGCTACATAACTCCCACGCTCGTTGCCCATTCTCGCCTTCTTTTTCACACCCCTACTCCACTTTTGTCCCTTTACGTCATTCGCAATCTTCCAATTTCTGTCTCGTTCACTTTTCGCGCGGGGCGCGAATGCCTTTTGCATTATTCCATCGATTCCACGCGAAATAATTAATGAATTTGTATCATTAATAATCCATTGATTTAATTGGAAATGTTTTAAATTAATTGTATCGCGTAGATTTTATTTAATGAAAATAACTTGAAAATCCATTTGAAGGATAGTTTTGTTATTTTTTATTCGCAGCTTAATTACAATTCTTTTTAATTAATTGCCTTGCGTAAAATTTATTTTAATAAAAATAATTCGAAAATCGATTTGAAGGGTAGTTTTTTTCCATGTTATCTTTTATTCGCCACTTATTAGCTTAATTATGATTCTTTTTAATTAATTGCCTTACGTAAAATTTATTTAATGAAAATTACTCGAAAATCGTTCGAGATTGTTTTTTTTTTCATTCTTATTTTTTATTGGCTACTTATTGGCGCACTAACGACTGTGACAACGACCTAATCCACACTCGCGTCGAACCAGCAAAATGGCGCGTCTCATTGTCGACGTCTCAGGTGGTCCGACGCGGAGGCCAGAGACAATGGCCGAACGAGACGATTCCAAGTCACTTCAAACAAATACGGACAGACCCCTCGAAGACTCGACGTATTTCCGACTCCCCCTTTTTTTCTTCCTCTCCTTTTTACCTCCTTTCAGTCGCCGATGCCCCGTGCCACAAGCTCGTATACCTATAAACTCGCGACGTGTAATTAGCGATAGCTCGTTCGATATTGGCCCGTAGACTTCGAGATGTTTGAAAAGAGACCGGGAGAAAAAAAATGCTATATTGGACGAAGAAAACAGTCGGAGACTCTCGAGTGAAAAAAAAAGAAAAACAAACGACCGTACGCTCGCGCCTTTACTATTTGCCTCGTGGTCAATATTCGAGATCTCGGGAGGCAAAAATATTATCGATCCTACGGAAAACGTGACCTATCGGAACCAAGGAAATATTGTTGAGAGCGATTCTTAATGGTCGTTAGGAAAAATAGGTCGAAATTTAAATTCGATGAAAATTTTGATCATTAGTCAAATTCGCGAATGAAGAAAAATCACTAGCTAACGTTACGTAATTCCCGGAAACGTCGAACAAAATATTTCCTGCATACTTTCATCATTATTTTTTATTAAATTATAAAAATTCTCGTATATCCAGTTAATTTTAATCTTGTTGATTAAAATATCGTATCTCCGTCTTAATTACACATTCCCATAGTTAAAACATTTTTCATATCAAAATATCCGACATTTTTAAAATAATACAGAACGAAATACCACGTCACCCATGAATTCGTCAGAAATAAAAATCAATTTTACTCACATAATTATATATTTAATTAATTGCATATTTTTCTTCTCCCATCAAGAAAAATTCAAAAATTAATCTGTCAATTTTCCTCGACTCCGTAACATTTTCCTAATTATCTCCGTTACGACCTTAAGAAGAAGAAAAAAAAGATTGCTCACCAAAGTTTTGTTTTACTTTTGAAAAATTCACCCCTTGAGCAACAAAAACAATTTCCTCGATATCGTTCCACCCAGGCGTATATCGGAGTGCAACGTGGCTAAGCACCATACATAGATCTTCAAGACCGCGTATCGAGGCCAAAAACAAAAACAAAATAAAAAGAAGAAATCCTCATTGACCGCGAACACACTATGCGAGTACCGTGCGATGCGGTGGACGTTAGGGGCATAGGAGGGGGATGAAGAGAGGGCGCACCCATGTTTTTCTTTGTCGGCGATAAACATTGTGGAAATTAATTAAAAGCAGAATCGGCCGAGCGCATCCAATATCGAGAAGCCATCCCCGTGAAAACCACTCGACTCTTCCCCCGCAGTACAACCCCCCTACCTCCTACTACCCTTACCGTCAACCTCCCCCCCGACGTAACAACCCTCCCACCGACCTGTCGTACGATTCTCAACCTGGGTAAAACGCTACGACGTTCACCCGTTTGCGAAGCTTCGCGGTAATAAATTTGCCAAGCTACCCCTTACCCTCCTTTAAACCTCCCTCACCCTCCTTCACCACGAAAGCCTCGTAGAACACTCGAAAATAATTACCGATTGTCCCGTGAAGAGAAAGAGAGAGAGAGAGAGAGAGAGAGAGAGAGAACTCGATTCGTGAAATTTCTTTCTCTCCTTTCTCGGCTCGACCTATCTCGTGCCAAGGTGAAAGTTTTTCGATCGCATGAACGACTCGCTCGTCTCGATCCTGAATAGACTTTTTTTTTCCAAGAATGCTTTGAATTTACAATATTTCGTTTAATTTGTATAATTTTTTTATTTAATTATTTTAATTCATATCGAAAGATCGTTATCAATCGTATTACGACCGAGCAACGAGCGTTGATAAAAAGTAATGATAACGAGAGAAGAGAGGCTATCGATTGAAAATAAGAAGAAACAAAAATTGTTGATTATTACTATTAACGAGGAAGTGGTAATAATAAGCCACTCGTAATTACCGGAGATTCGTAATTATCCTTGCAAATAATTATTGAGAAACAACGCTTTTTTCCTCTTCTTCTTCTTTGTTTTATGAAACTCCAGGCGAACGTTAGGGGATGGAAAAGAGAAGGAGAGAAAGCTCGGAAATGCGGAACGTAGAAAAGTTGAACGCGGTGAAAAGTTTTTTTTATGATAAAAAACGAATGATAAGAAGAGGATGGAAAGAGAGCGAGAGAGAGAGAGAGTGAGAGAGCGGGAGGGAGGGAGGATTTCAGGGATTCTTTCAGTCAAAGTTCGACGATCGGTTGGAGCGAAGAAAAGAAGAGAGAGATGGAGAGAGAGAGAGAGAGCGAAGGTGGATGCCTTCTCGTTCGTGAGTGTTTTCGGTGCTACGGTCTTCAACCTCTCTCCTGAATACTGATAGCTCTATTTTGTTTGTTACGGCTTATCAGCATAAAGCGACATCGTGCTCTGCTTCATTCTCGTCCTTCCAATCTTTTCCCCCTCTCTCTCTCTCTCTCTCTCTCTCTCTCTCTCTCTCCGTCGTTACCTTTCTTCTTTCCACCTCGTCTTCTTCATTATCCTTGCTCCTGGGCTCACCATGAAAACGGAAATCTCATGTATTAGCGAAAAAAAACTCGTCGGGAATTCGTTTGTTAATAATTCCACGATTTGTCAAATTCTCTTGTTTATATTCGTAATAAGCTCGGGGATATGGCGAATTTCACATTGTAGGAGAGAGAGCGAGAGAGAGAGAGAAGCGACGGCGATGAGGTAGAACGACAGGAAAAAAAAAGGAAAGGGGGAAAGAAAAAGTCGGGGAAAATTTTATGCCGGTACGAAAAGAGCATTCCAGATATCAAGGTACACGAGTGCCGACAGAGAGAATGCGAGAGGGAGAAAACGGCTATCCTGACATGCGGAATCGAGTTTGCATGAAATTTAAGTTTATTTCGCTCGGTCATTTTTTCTTTCTCCCTCGGGCTCCGCGACTCTCGTGAAAACCTTTCGTGCTTCCCGAAGCGTTCAAATTCGTAACTAGCTTAAAGATTTATTTAAAAAGACTTATTTTGGCATTCGTTCGTTAATTGGGCATAGGATAATTCGAGAAAGGAACGGATTAAATGATCGTTTGTATGGAGAAAATACCAAGCGTTTCTATTAACGAGGCATCGAAAAAATCGTGAAAATTTGAAATACCAAAAAGAATGACTCATATTGAAAATATCGAGAATATCGAAAATATCGATATATCGAAAATATCGATATATCGAAAACATCGACAGTATCGATATATCGAAAATATCGAAATTATCAGGAGATCGCATTGGTCGCAATTATCGTTCCACCTAAAGTGGACGCAACGATCGAAGTTAATTGGCGATGATGAAATGTGCATGGGTCGAGACGACTCGCTACAAAAATCTCTCTCCCATCTCTCAGAGTAGGTATTTGACGAGCCTTTGAAGGATTACAACTCGTTTCAAGCGGATTTGGCGAAAAGTCTTTTACAGCGCCAATTGACATCAAACGGCTGAAAGAGAAAATGAAAGAGAAAAGTCTCGATCGAATAACAAAAAGAGAGAGACGCGGGTGAGAAAGCGGGCCACAGAATGAGATTAGAATTGCGCCTAAGCCACGTAGGTGTTGAAAACGGTGGGCATAACCCACGGTAAAGTCGGTAGCAATCTATGCAGAATGGAACAAAAGTTCGTTGGGCCTGGCAGCGAAAAGAAAAAGGAGCAGGGGGGGGGGGGGGGGGGGGGGAAGGCATTAGAATTTTAAATCAACATCGTCGCTGCTTCGTCGTCTCGTCCGCGCTTTGTTCTGTTTTAGCCGAGGCTCCGCTAGAGGTCTCGACTCACGTCGGTTAGATAAGAGGGCAAAGTAAAATCGAGAACCAAGAATGGGAAGGAGAGAGGGTCTTGAAAGGCAGACGTCGAAAGTGGGTTAAAAAGATAGAGAAATTGGACGAGAGGAAAAATGTGAAAAAATATAGATCCGGTGGACGAGAAAAAAAATAATAAAGTCTCTCTCTCTCTCTCTGTCTTTCTCTTTCTGTTTCTCTATTGAGTCTATATTGGATAGAAAAAGACTCGCGTGGATGCCGACGACGGGGTCTGGCACCGTTACGAAGTTATTCAAATGCCCTTGCATAACAATATCTTATCAATATCATCCCCCTTGTGTTTTTTATACGCTCGCATAGTGAACCAGGAACTTTGTATCCATCCTCGTTCCTCTCGTCTCGAATATCCCTACCGACGATCTTGAATAATTCGACGATAATAATTTTTTTTTCCAAATCGTCTTTCGACGAGGGTTGACGAGGGTTAAGCCCTATTAGGATTATCGATAACGCCATTATCAAAAAGTTAACGTTGTTCTTCAAACGAATTCTTCGTGCTCGATGAACTTTTTTAACGTATAACGATCGTTAAAGCTCCCTGACAATCACTGTCACCCAACGTACGTGCCAATTACTGTATCGTCACTCTTATAACAGCACAGCGTCCGACAAAGATCCTACTACGACCACGATCATCTTTATCCTCTTTTCGGTATAATAATCGACTCCTCGAACCAACGTGAATCGAAAAAAGGCAAGGAAAGTGTCTCGGAAACGATGTCGTTCGGTACAATTCGACGAGCTTATCGTTCGTCTGGCTGGTTACGGCTGCGACGCGCCTTATTCTCTATTATGTACCTAAACTCAAATCCTCTCTTGCGTATCTATCGTGAAAGCCCTTATACGCATTCACGTAGTTTCCCAAAATCCCGAAATAAATATCCACGGTTTCATTGACCCGAATCGAGAATCAAAGTAACGTTGCGCCCTCTCGCGCCTCTTACGTCGTTCCTAGTCGAGAAATCGAAACGGGTTGCGCCATTTCGAGAGCGAATCGTCTCGATGATATCATAAAGGTATCAAAATGGTGCACGTCGAAACGACCGTTGGGAGGAAAAAGCTCGCGCGAGGATGAATAACGTTACGCGGCTTACGAGCGCGTAAGCATTTATAGTCGATCGATTCTAACCTTAAAATATTTCTAAGGTCGGCTGAAAAATTGTCCGCGCGATTGTGTCTGGAACTTTCTGTCTAGATTTGTTTTTTTGCGACTTTCTACGAATATTCGTATCGAAATAACGAGTACTTTACCAAAGTTACCATCGGTCGGTAACTCCCATCGAATTTTCCGTTGGCCATTTGGAAATGACAACGATCGTTCGTATTTAAATGGGAATTTGTAACGGCATTTCGGAGTTGGAAAAAATGCAAATCACGTGTTTCCCGGTCGACTCTTTTTCCGGGCTGGTCGAAGGGGTGGAAATAATGCGTCCGAATGAAAAAAAAATATATTTAAAAAAATCGTAGAAGAGGGTAGTCGGAAAAAAGAAATGAAAGATTTAGGGGATTCCCCGGGAAACGTTTACATTGGTATTCAATGGCGACGATTGAACTGTGGACTTTTTGGGGCTAAAGTCTCTCTTTCTCTCTCGCGTTCATCCCCCTCGTCCCTGCCCGCAAAACCCCTGTCACTCTTTTCGCGATACTCTACGTCCTCCACGTATATGCGATAGGCATGAGAGGCTACGCTCAGGGTTGCGGAGAACTCATCAAAACTAAATCCAGGATTCACGGTAAAGACCGAGCGAGGCTCATAGTCAACCCCCAGCAAAAAAGGGGTGGGTCGTGGGCTCGAGCTGTATCAGAATTTTTGGACTATGGACTCGCTCGAATATCCCTTGAAAAAATACGAATGTATTTTACGTAGCTTCTTCCCTCGCTGGCCGAGAGGGTTGGAATAGTCGTCGCTTTGTCGACGAGGGTGAAAAAAATCCCCCAGACGTTCACAGAGGCGATTTTTATCGCGGCAAAATCCTGTCTCGATTTCTACTTTGTACCAGGGATACACCCGTGGTATACTCGCTGGTTATAAGTAACGAGGGAGAAAAACTAACAAAAAATGGAAAAAATTGCAATCGCAACCGCATAACCTTAACGAAAGAGAGAGAGAGAGAGAGAGTAAGGGTGGAAAATTGAGAGATGATTCTGTTAACTTCTCTCTTTTTTCATCGTTTTCATTTACATTAATTGAATATCGATCGCGGATTTATCCATCGGGATGCCTCGAAGCTGCTATCGCCCCAATTTCGAAGTCGACGCCAGCCTGGACCCGTCGCAGTTTCGTACCTCGAAGGGGTTAATAACGATTCTCGAAGAGCGACGAAAGATCATAATTTTCAATTTAATTCTCGATAATCAAGGTAAAATTATTATTTCGCCAATTTGAGTGGTCGATATCGACGAGCCGGTGATAAATTTCATCGCAATAATTTTTATATTCACCCTTAAACGTCAGAATGCCAAATGGAATTTGAAAAAATAAAAGTAAGAGCGCCAGGAGCAATAAATTTCTGTGGACGACCGTCGATATTGTCATTATTTTTTTAACAATTTTCACAACCCCTTTTTGGCTTCGCACGTGCCAGTTTCACTTATAACTTAAATATCCTTTTAATTTCAGCTTGTCGCAATATCGCGCAGTTATCGATGAATTGTGATAGCTATACGTATATAAATACCTATATATATATATATATATATGTATATGCCAATAGATTTAACGTCACGTGGGTGGAGTCGCGTTCGACATTGCCACCGTTCGGCTCACCGAAGGTTAGGTATATGTACATCACGTGATACCTCTCTCCCTCTCCCCCCCGCCCCTGTCCCTCTTCTCGCCCTCGCGACATCGCGAAATTGCGTTTTACCCTGTGATACGACCATAGGATTCGAGAATTTTGCCCGAGGAATTCCAATTAGTAGCGGGTGGAACCAGGGCAGCCTGCTTCGACTCGACTGGACGCGGGAGGGGGGATGATAGGGTGCGCGAGCTTGCTCGATCGCGAGGACACACACTATGTGGTGCTTGGGGAAAGGGGGGACCTGGCTGTGTGACTGTGAAACTGCGAAGAGAGAGAGAGAGAGATCGAGAGAGAGAGGGGGAGAGTAAGGGAGGCTACAGAGCACATCGAAGCGCCTACCCTGATCGATTTTCACGGACGACCATTCGCGTTTCGATGACCTAAAGCCTGACCACCCCTCCCTACACTTTTTAATGTCCAGGACTGTCGACGCACGTATATAGACGTCGATATACCGTATAATATATACATATAGATAAGCACTTAGAGCCGAGCCATTGAATTCATGATAGGATCACAGGGTCAGGGAAGGGCGTAGGGGCGATATGCAGATGAGGTTGGTACGTTGGTTTGTAGGTCTACCGGGATGTAATTAGAGCGATCCAACTCCACTATGAGACATATTCATCGATCTATCGATCGACAATCGATACTATGAACGAAACTTGGTAGGGGTTGTTGGGAACTATCCCTAACGTTGAACGAGATTTCGGGTCGGTTTTCCTGGATTTCTTCATGATACAAAGTAACAACTGGGTTGTAATTCAACGTTCCATCGAACATCACCATCGTCGCTCACGAGCAGAAAGTTCAGTCAATTATCTGCGATCCGACAGTTCACTGCGTATTACGGGTGGATCAGCGAGTCCCTCCGGCTTTTTCCTACTCTCGTACGGACTTCTCATCCTGGCATACGCGCAACGACGCTGAGAGTGACAGAAACGCGCTAATACAAACCATGGTGGAAATCCACTTTTCTCTTGGTCTCGACTCTCGCGTGAAACGGAATTCATGATATATTCATGTATGAAACTCGTGGATGAACCGTCGACGAACACGACCAACCCCTGACTCTCGTGCCATTCGGTACGATGAAGTCTATACGTATATAGGGTAAAGCGTATAGGGAGAGTCAACGTTATGCGACGCCTGTCGTGTCAAAGGGGTTGAAAGAGAGCGAGGACTCCCGAGATCCGTGACGCGAATATAAATAAATGTCTGCCTCAACGCACTATTGTGCGAGCTACGGTCGAAAAGCCCCTGGTCACTTTCCATCCAGACCCAAATGCGATACGATGTTATAGCCACTGGTCACATTCGGGATAATTATCACCGTACCACTATCGAATTGCCGTAGGCAACCGTTCACGTGTGTAAAGACATTCTGTTTTCCCATACGTAATGAATCTACGGTTTAGTGCCCCACCTCGGGTGCCATGATTCGAGAACAATTCCAAATTAGCGCCAATTTGATTTTATTTAGAATCAGCTTACGCTTTTAGGCAGTACGTTAGCTGGAGCGAGAGATGGAATTGGGAGGGGTCAATGGCAATGACGACACCCCATGGTCATCAGATTTCAGTTTGCTGAATGAGCCGTGGTGCGAATACCGACGGAGTATTACCGACAGAGTGATGATGATTGGATTTTCCTCAGGTATATTCGCGTGTAAGCTTGATCGATATCCGATACAGTAATATGAATTATTGGTTCATATTCAGAAGCCATCAACGAGCGAGGTATATTGGATATTATACCAATAATTATGGTGACCGTTCCCGTTAGTATTGGATGCCACCACCATGGGCTGTTCTGCATTATAAATGGCGACGATTAATTGTGGACGCACTATACGGGAATAAGTGAACAGGTCTCATGATTCATTCTTGGCCTTCTTTGCAAGAAGGGCTCGAGCCGATCTTCCCGTTGATCAAACGACCTAATCCTGCGAAAAACCCCGTTGCACCATCAAAGCGGGGTGTAGTTCTCTGCGTTTGAACACAAGCCATTCGTGATTGTCACCTTGAAAAATGTGAATGAATGAAATGGCTGCTCGTCGTTGAACCTCCCTTGAACCTCCAACCATTGGCGGTCACCATTTGCAGCACCATCACTGGCTTTATCGCGTTGAACGAACGAACTAGCGAAAGGAAAGCCAAAGTGAGAGAGAGAGGGAGCGAGGGGTCGTTGGAAAATGCGGGTACCACGCTGGGTTGTCCTTCTCGCGACTTCGTTACGTATTCATAAATGGAACGCACTCGGAATAGGTTGTGGGATTACGTACTGAACACACGGAATTCGTAATACCAACGCTATTGCGCACGCAGGAACAGCTTCTACCCTGGCCGAGGTCGTTGCGGTAGTCGCGGTTAAGCTTTTCTGTGTTCGTCTTATTATGCATAATATTCATAGACATAGCCATGATGTTCGCACAAGGCTTTGACGCCATGTGTATCAAGAACGTATCTATTAAGTTACATGCGTATGTAGGCATTGAATTCCAGATTAGCCTACACCGAGGATTAAGAGCTGAAGCGAGATATGAAGAAGAGGATACGAGGAGTAGTAATCGAATAGCCCGTGC
This sequence comes from Netelia inedita, assembly GCA_964017225.1. NCBI lineage: Eukaryota > Metazoa > Arthropoda > Insecta > Hymenoptera > Ichneumonidae > Netelia > Netelia inedita. The sequence continues at coordinate 28,560,129 of OZ024921.1, read as the reverse complement.
CTATGTGTTTCCACGGTGAAACATTCTCTGCAATAAATTGGACTATCGCCCGTCGGTAAAATAGTGATGGTTCGTTAGTCCTAGATTCTAACCCTTCGCTTATAAGCCCTAGGCAAAATCATCCCACGCAGTTGGCGAGATGCTTCGATATTATTATGCCAGCAGGATACAGGGGCGTTGTTACTGAAAATGTCTGCGTACATGACTTTTGTGCATCGGTCCTAACCGGATGTTTGATTGAAGTGCATGAAACCATACACGAAGCTCTTATTACCAGCGAGTTGGATATTTGGAGTGGTGGTATTATGATCATTAATAATTTGATGTTACAATAGCTACGGCAGATGTATCGATAAAGCACATTTATAGACGAGTATAGAAATCGATGCTAATACACAATTAGTAACATACGATACTTGAATGATTCTGAAAACGATACAACTGATATTCCAAGTCGTAATACATAATTGAAAAAAACGCTTATTTTCAAGACTGATTGATTGTTTGGTCGTTAAGCCAACCATTAGTCGAATCAAGCGTTTGATTGGATGGTCAAATCAACTAGTGGTTAGGTCAGCGAATTAATTAGTTCGCAGAACCAATTATTAGTTGGGAGAAGCAGTTATTAGTTCGATCGAGCAGTTAATTGGTTGGTAAATCCAACGATTAGTTGTATCAAGGGGTTGATTCCTTGGAAGAACGAACGTCGGTGGTTAGGACCACCGACCCAAACAACGTTCTGCAAACTAATCCTCTTTTTCCATGGCGTTCAACTGTATAAAGCCGGCCAACATTCTACAGGCGTTGCGTTTCGACAAGAACTGACCTTGTGGATGTCAAAACACCCATATGGTCCACCAACCAGCTCGTCAACATAACGGATATTCATGCGAATATTCGTTGTTCCAGGGCAAAACAGAGGGCAAAACAGAGTAGAGCAACACAATTGGCAGCCCCTAACAAACGTCCATCGAGTGCGTGCACGCGCGTTTGTGAACATCGGCTAACTCTGTCGTTCCACGGTCGTGTGGCTTATACCACCGCGTGGCATGTACATATGTAAGTACACGTGTAAACCAGCCAACCGCGAGAGGCATCGATCGCTTCTCTCTCACGGTCCGGACTAGAGTCTGCCCAGCACCAGCAGCTGGGACGGCGTCAGTGGCCAGCGGGGGTCGAGTGACGTACGGGCGAGAAGTTAATCAAATCGTTTTCAACGATTTATCAGCCAAGAGACGTCGATGGCGTATATCGTTCACGAACGTACGTAGACGACCACCGCGAGGAACGAGGGAGCATTGGGACGAGAATTCAGAGTTCTACGTTCGGGGCAACAGTGCCTGAGTGAGTGGAACTATCGAAAGGGTGAACTCCAAGTTCATATATGTCCATATACGTATATAGTTGTTTGTAGATGTTTTATGGTTATATATATAGACGAATGAATGCACAGTGAGAGGCACATCGTCCCCCCGGGACTGCCTCATTCAGTAGCTGCGATAAATTCGTCATAAATCTCGAGCTATATACATACCGGTGAACGGCGCCAACCCCCCGTTGATCCAACACCGAGACTCCGCTGATAATCACTTTCTCGTTGACGAACCGCGAAGGCTTCGTTTGGAAATGTCGCACCGTGTGATACATCAACCCCTGGTGGCTTATTCAGGCAACTCACGATTCTTGAAAGCAAGGCTGCCCCGATCGCCCCAATTAATTCATAGTCATCAATTTTTTATTTTAGCTCCCACTTTTCATATCGTATGTAATCGAAATCAAAACCACAATGTATACAATGGGCAACCCATAGGTGAGTGAACCAAAACTCGGTGGATTTGATCCTTTAATATTTTCGACCTTGGACAATTTTCATCATGATTTCATGATAATCCAAGAAGAATTCTAGTTGGCGGAGACATTTCGAATGTTATTGTTTTTCTACGTTTTTCACACTTTGATTGATTTCTCGAGGAGTGTACTTTATCTTTGGAAAAAAGGGTCGAAATAAGGCGTTCTACGGGTAGTCGGAGTTACGTTCACCGGTTACGCTGTAAAAGCGGAGGGTACTCAGAATGGAAAAGGTGAAATGTGTGTATAAAGCGAGAGAGTTCACGAATATTATTCTTCGATATCCGCGGGCTCGTGGGTCCCGTATTTTTTTTACCACCGCGAGTTCTTTACTTTTTCTGCTTTGGTGCTCTCGTTTCCGGTTTCATTGGGTGAAATATGAAGCAAAAGAAGAGCACAGAGCAAAGTTTATATATGTATATATAGAAAGAGAGAGAGAAAGAAAGAGAGGAATGTGAGAGAAAAAGAGAAGAGAAGAAGGGATCGACTGCAAGGCCTGCAGCTTCGTATCGTCGCGCAAAATAGAGGTAACAACCCCTTCTCTCTTTCTCTCTCTCTCTCTCTCTCTCTCACTCACACTTCCATTCGTTCAGGCGAAAGTGGTTGGGATTAAGCCGCAAGTGGGCTTTATATCCTCGCTAATTCAGTTAATATCGCGTCGTTATCATACCCAGAGGACGAGGCGGCTAGTTCTCCACTCCCCACCCCAGAGAGAGAGAGAGACAAAGACAGAGAGAGACACAGAGACTCCGTTTCACACACGACTCCGGTACCCGCTCATTCCATCGGACGCGTGTGTACACACTGTTTGGGTTCCATTCACATTAGACCAGTACTGTGTAAACTCCGGGGGTTGTGTATATGCATCTGGAGCACGACACCCTAACGGATACAGGGTGTGTAGTTTTCGTCGGGTGCGTGCTTTTCATGCCGGTATGCGCTTTACCTAACGCTGAAAACGCCTACTATATATTCTCATCCAACGCGAACTCCGCCCATGTGGCAATTTCGTATTCCTACATTTGTATATATACATATATATATGCGCCACCTATGTACATGCAACCCATACACGGCGAACTAATGTGATTGTACATGAATCCATGTACTGGGTGCCTGGAACCTCGGGACGAGGAGATATTTACGGAGTTGTCGTCTCCGCACACACCAGTCGCCCTCGGGGTAGTCATCGTATTCCCGTATCCATTATCGTTCTGGCGAGGAAGCTTTTCAGCGATCCGCACATAACCTGTACGTTGGTTTTAGTTCGGCCGTATACACCTCGTCGTTTGGGGAACGAAGAACATGTTTCGTAGATAAGTCTATTTTTTGTTTGTTCGCAATCAGTACCGGCTGCGTAACATGGGATTGCATCATTAGCGACGGTATAATAGTTACTATAATCGTGTCGTGATGACTTAGTAGCCGCTTCGTTACATTATTTGGTCGTGAGCCAAAGCCAGTCGGTATGCTCAAAAGCTTCCCGAATGAACCATTGTCAGTGGTAAGCGTCACCGATTCTATAAACCATCAAATGAGGGATGAGCAACCATTTTGTTGAGTGTACGAGGCTCTATTCCTTATCGACATTCCTTCCGGTTACTAGAGTCGATGATCAAGATTTTTTGTCCATCACGACATCAGCGGCCATTTTGTCCTACGCAGCCATCCCATCTGCGGATCGGAAATGACGGAAGGTGTCACTCACATTGCACAGAGTCTTCGACACGTGTCACACGGAATACTACAACAGCCCTCAAAACTATATAAAAATTTAGGTTCCTGCCCACCGATCCATTTTATCCCAAAGCGTATTTCCCGAACTGTATGAGCTCGAAATGAATCTCTGCTAGTTTTTTAACCACGGCTTATCACAGGCGGGACGTACAGAGAATTCCAAAAAAAGAGCACCATAGGAGTCGCTTCACGAGAAATATAAAGATGGGTATATCCGCGCAACCTCACGGTCGAGGTTTCATCCGAGAGTTGGTAACCGACTCACGTTTTCCCGCTGCAATGGCCCGCGCGTTCCGTTTATGGATTCTACTCGTGCCTCTTTTTTTTATCATCCTTCCTCTCTATCTCTCTCTCCGCCTCACCCTTGCCCGGTTATTCATTTATTCGTACCAACCTTCGCCACATAGTATCCCTCTCCATTCTCGTTCCTTCTCTTGAATCCATTGCGCCTTATATTTTACGACTCTGTCTCATTGTCCTCATTACCGGAGACTTTGATGCCATCGTTGACGCCAACGAAGATCCGAAATATATCGAACAAGGACTATGTCCTCGTTGATCAAACGAAATCAATGTCCTGTTCCCGCGATCGAAGCGCGTTAAAGGTCACGGATCAATCAATGAAATTGACACAACCAATGAGGATCCAAAATCTGTTCCATTCGTTCCAACTGCATCGAATCTGAAACTCTTGGTGCACACGAAAGTCGCTGGGAAATCAAATGAAATCTCATGGTCAAGGACTACTTCTTGATTCTTGATTCGCTGTGTGTCCGCGAGTGAAGTGATATGAAGTAACCCCGGAACAAATAGACCCGGGTAAATTTGTTCAAACAGGCTTCACGTCTATATAATATATAGATATATATGTGACAAAGAGGAACGGTGAGTAATTCGTTGGGAGGCCACGCCACCACGGCGTCACCAGCAGTAACAACGACCCAGGCCTTCGAGCGTTATTTTTCATGGGCAGTTCTTTGTACGGTTCATACGAGTTCATACCAGTTCGTGTACCGGTACACGTTTGACCATCCACGTTTTTTTTCCTCGAACCCTCCTCGTACCTAGTCGCGCCAGTTTTTCTGTCGACCGCGCGGATACCAAATCCGGCTGACCGGCCGTGTGCGCGCTTGGCATTTGTCATCCGAGATTCCTTTGTTCCGGCATGAAACAAACGTGAAAAGCCACCCTGAATAATTCTCGCTCTCACTACCTCCCTCCCTCCCCCTTTCATGTCTCGCTGCATGTTGTAACGCTTCAAGTCTTTGGCAAAACTGAGCGGCTTATTGCAATCTCCGTTTGAGAATTTTATGATAAGTCTGAAAAGGAACCGTCCGTCGGCTTTACCCGAAAGAACAGGAGTACTTACCACAGCTTTTTTAGCCCTTAATCCTCATTTTTTAAATCAAATTGGGGGATGATTTAGTGGCAAAATAAGTAGTCATAGTTCTTGATCATATCAATTATAATCAGCTGTGATGAGATTGAAAATATTCGCGATTGCGAGGGTTGAAACGGAAGGAGCTCGCGATAAATCAAAGGACGCATCACACCTCGGGCAGCCCACACGACCCACACCTAGGGTGTGATCGGTGACGTCCTGAAACACTCTCGCGACTGCCACGTCTCACGCAACCCGCCTTGATGAGATTTCGACCTTCGTCACCCGTGACCAAGGCTGGCATATGCGTCACCACGTCACTAACCGACGCCGGCGTTGCCGCGAAGCGAAACATCGTAGTCAGGGCGCTTAACAAGATGGACGACAATGTCTTCCATTTCGATAACGTTGTAGGCCGAGAGTTTCTCCGGTGAAACGAACAGTTGTATTATTTCGACCTGAAACATCGACGTCCTTCTTCTTTTTGGACATCTATCGAAAACAAAAAATGATAAAATTGTGTCTCTCTTATCGCAATGATACTGTGACGATTATTCGTAATTATTTCATTTTCATTTGTACGACCTACTTCTTATTAAATTTGAGACTTTCTCGTTAATCGGACAATCGGAGAGACTGTTTCCACGACACTTATTTGTCATTCCCCGGAATCATGTTTGATTCATCTCTAGGTGAGACCAGGGTTCCTCGAGCATAATGGAACCGGTCCGAATGGATATGAAAGCCGTGAGGCGTAACGAGTGCGATGCGAGATACCACTTAGATTCGCACATATCTCTGCAATGGGAGTGAAGAAAATCTCGAGATTCTCTGAATTTATTTTTCCACCATCTTTCGTCCGACCTTCCATCGTGCCCCAACCAAGAACCATTTGCACTCTCAGACTTTCATCAACGAACCACTCTTTAATCTTGTATGAAGTTAATTACATTTTTATGAGACCTCGTTAATTCTCCTCCCGTGCTTTCATACATTCTCCTCTCGTTCATCGTCATTCTGAGGTGTTCCAACATCGCGACAGAGACCATCAACGTCTCCTCTTTTTTACCCTCGGCAAACACGCCACCCGGTTACGCCGTTGCTACTTTTTTCTCGCTTCCTCCTCTTCCTCTTCTTCTTCATCTTCTTCCTTCGCGTGTCTTTCGACTTTTGGCGTTCGAGCGAAAATTACTGCGGGGAGAAGTTCCGCCACTTGGCTAAAAAAAAGCTTATGAACGAATGAAAATATACGCCGTTGAATGCAAGCGCATTTATCTTTCGAGTAATGGTAAGTAGTTTAATGCGAGCTAATAAGGATTTGGATAACGTAATGGATCTCGATGTTATTATAAGGATTTTTCGCTGGCACTCGACGTTAACGATTGAATTTCTTCCCATTGGAAGAATTCGTCGTGACATTAATTAAGTCCGAATTTAAAGTGCCCGTAGCTTAAATTCAACGTCGTTACGAAAAGTACTTAAAAATTTCAAAATTTAACGATCATGTTAACTATTAATCGAATTGACGAATTAATAATTGCTACCTAATGCAATTTTATTTAAATGTGTTCGTCATTATTTTGATAAATTATTAAAATTCCGAAATGGTTAGCAAATATATAATATCATTGATTAAAATATTTTCTATATAATTTTAATTCCCTCAAGTTCGAACACGTCCTTTCGAAACTTATCCATCGATCGACTCATCCACCGTTCCTCAATTTTTCCTTCCGTTCGCGTCATTCGAGAGGGTCGATCAGTTCCTCGCGAAAGTCGAGAGACAAACGAGTACCACAGTCTGCCGGTCGTGTACCGAACTATACAGGAAGGGGGATATCGCGTATCGAGTGTTGTTTGAACAGGGGAATCCGTCTAATCGAATAAATCTTGGCACTGTCGAGTGGGAGAGAGAGAGAGCGAGAGAGAAGGGGTGAATTTCCAGGCGAGACGACGATGAGAAAAGAAAAATTGGGTGAAATAGCGAGAGGACGCCTTCTGGCTGGGACACAAACCAGGACTAACGAGATACCCGATATCCACCCCGTGTGGATGATCTAACGTCTCGTAGAGCTCCAGGTGGCGCTGCTTAAGGGGGGGGGAGCGACTACTGGAAGGTGTCATTGGTCTTCGGTCGTTATATCGGAGAGTCAATAAGGTAAAATACCTTCAGGGAAACTCGACACTGGCAACGTACCTAGAGGAAACCGGAAGCTGACTTCCCTAACCTCGAAACTATCGCCGTAATTTTTGTTTCGCCATTTTGAATCTCGTTCGCACAAAGCGCCACGAGAGTTTCCAGGTCCAGCCAACTTTAAGTTTAAGTCTCGCTGAGAGGTCGTACCCGATAACCTTAAGAGCTTAAGCTATACCCGGATCACGTGGTACGTGGACGACCACCAACCCCCTCCCCACCTCTCTACTTCCGCACCATTACCACCCCTAGCTCTCTTTTCAGGATTGCACCGGGAAACGATAAGCTTCGTCAACGCTTCTCTACCCTCGTCCCATCGCGACCCTTCCACGACTCGAACCCTATAATTCTCATTAACGTTTTAAATTACCAAGAAATATGACCTCGGCCAGTTTCAAAATTACACCAACCTCTTTCAGCTAACACTTCGTTTCATGCATTCCTTCGTTTTCGTACGTACTACCGTAATTATTATTTTGTTCTACTTTCTTCGAATTACTCTTTGTCTCGAAGTTCCTTAAGGGGAAACAACAAAAAACAAGAGTAAGATTCTTCTCGCTCGAGTAGGTCGAGGCAGAGTCGTACGATTTTTCCTGTTTCGTTCGCGTGAACTTTTATCGTCGAGAGACATTTTTTTTCGTTATTTGCCTTTTAGCCACGCGTTGTACTTTTTTTCGTTCGCCATGTACCCAGTATTTTTCGTGGCCTGGTAGCCTAGCCTCGATGGGTCCTTTCGTAAAATCAAACCGTCGACATTTCGTGCGGGCACGTACAAAGACGAAGTAGCAAGAGATGGAGGGGCGAGGGAATGACGGGGAGGCGGAGGGGGGAGGAAGCGTTTGAAGGGAACGGGGTTGGAGTAAAGAAACGGAGGGTAAAAATTGCGACGAGTGTAGCGTCGAAATGGGAAATGAAAAGCGAGGGCACAAAGAGAAAGGGAAGAGTTACACATAGGGGAGGAAAGCCCCGAGAGAGTTTGCTTCGACGAAGAGAGTTGCATTCGTAGCGTGCGCGCACAATCCCCCCCCCCCCCACCCGTCGACGCGCAACTGCCTCCAACCCCACGTACTACCTCGTCGCACAAAATAATGGCCGACGGATGCGCTCGCTTCTCTCGTTCCATTTTCATTCTTTTCACATTCCTCGTTTTCATTCTGTTCTCTCTTTTTTTTCGTTTGTTTTGTCTTGCAACTTTTTCTTCTTCTTTTTATTTTCCTTCTTTCCGTACTTTGGTTCTTTTTTTTTTCTTTTCGTAACTTGCCATTTTTCGTCGTTTTTTCTCACATTTTTCGAGGCACTGGAGGTCCGAGCTCTTGTTTACGCGCGACGCTTCGACTCCCTTTGCCGTGACGAGACTCGAGAGAAGAATCGTCGAGAGCACGTGGCCACGTAACACTCGAAGTTTACGACGAAGAATTTGATTCGTGGTTGTATTTTCAACGATAATAAAGGATCGAACGGCGTGGAATCGCGAGTGATGGAAAAAAACGAGATAAACCTGGTGGACACTTAAATGTGGAAAATCACGGAAATGCTTGGGTCGATCAATGAAAAGTGAGCGAATTCACGTGGGCCAAGGCTTTTCGCGTGTCCAGTTGAAGCTGAAAGATGAAAATCGTGTCTAAGCTCGAGGGGAATGGAGAAATGCTAGATATATATAAGTGTCGTGGAAGACGGTACGGGTGGATGTATACCACGGGAAATGAGGATCTCCGGTGGGTCGGACGATCTCATTTCCTCTTTCGGTCAACTTCGTCGGACACGACCTTACGAGCGCCGGCGCAGGACCTACCGGTTTCTTGAGAAGAAAAAAGATCGCTCGGTCGGTAAGTTGCCGACGCGCTATCGGTAAATTACCAACGTGATCCGAGAACCCCTCTGACGCGTTAAGGGACAGCGAGAAGAGCACGAAACACGTAGGTGTGGTTACTTCGTGTCGATCGGGGCTGGAGGGGAGGTTTGACCTCTTAAGGCGACGAGAAACCTCGCGAGAGGCCCGAGGCGATACCGATCTCGGGGTAGAGGGACCCACTTGGACGGTGGACAAACATCGTACTGAGTTAACCTACGAACCATCCCCTCACTCTCCAAGTTTCATCGGCGTCCTTAACCCGATTCACCCCTTAATTCCATTAAATTTGCGACGTAACACGTGGGAAATCGAGGCAGCACCGATCATACCGTGGTCTCGTGTGTATAACGATATTGTAGAAAGGGATAAAGGTCGTTCTATCTAACCTCGATTCGATTTAGTCGAGACGATCTTAAAGCTGGGCTTTAAGGGGTACGAAGGTCCCGTGACCTTGGCTCCAGTTTATATCTCAATGTCGAACGTAACCTAGAAAGTTGTTCAGAGTGGGAATTAAATAAAGGGCGAGAGCGAATGCGTTTAACGACATAGGGTAGGGTCGAGGGTTACCTTGACACAAAACGCCCCATATACGTACAAGTTTGTCACGAAACTGCCCTCGGGCAACACCACGATAATTCTGGCTCATTCCCTGGTGGCGCCCTCAGCAACGTCCAACGGTCGCGTTCTGTACTCGGAGGCTCTCACTTCCCACGAGACTCGATTCTCGTTCGTCGGTAATGGACGAGGAATATCCACGAGCTCCCGGACACGATTGACAAAAGTTCTTAACGTTGACGCAGTTGTAGCACAAAGTACGTTTGCCACGCGAATCTCTCGTCGAAACGATGCCACGGGCTAAAAGTTTGATGAATTTTGACCCATAAAAACTTTCTCCGATTTACTTCTCCATGGCGGTTGGATTTTTTTTTCTTCTTTTCATATTAAAGATCTTCGTACCTCGATGTTTTTTATTGCAAATTGAGAAATTTTCGTGCGAGTCCTTCGGCCGGTGAAAATATCCTCAGGAAAAAAACTGGTCACGGGCTAGCCAGAAAATCCTCGTTTTTGTAAATAAAGATGAACTCTCCGGTGAATGGTTTCTCAAACGTGAATTCTCTGGAGTAATTAAATTCGATATCTCGTCGTTTAATCGAGACGATTAGAATCGAGGCAAAAAGATTATTATCCGATCGGGATAATCTCGTAAGTAAAATGGAGAAAGTGGTTCGGAGCGTGCTGGTTGTGCCATGTCTGCGGTCACGTAGTAGATTCTCATTCCTTGGTGGTTAGTGGTATTGGCCCACTCCACACACTGCGGGCATATGCGCCGTGAGAAGCCAGGCCCTCTCCACCAGCCTCCACTTTTTCGCGGTTGGTGAGCCCGCAGCAGCAGCAGCAGCAACAGAGCAGAGAGCCACGATGCTCCTGTGTTGGAGGCAGATGTGCTAAATAGCCCGCGGGGAGAGCCCGTCCTTCCATAGGCCCTGCTGATTTCACGGGATATCGGCCCGTGGGAAGCTCCCTCCGAACCTACGTACAGAGGGAGTTTTCGTCTGTAGGATAGTGTTATATGCGCGGCGATATCACGAGGATGGGACGGCGAGACCGAGAGGAAAGCTTCTGGCACGGCGAGGAGCTTTCGCAGCTGAGGAAAACCAGCTACCGGTTACTGGCACAATGCACGATGAAAATATGGATAAAGGGACCACGAGGTGGTGGAGAAAGACGTGGGGAGAGAAAACGACGAGAGCACTCGCGCGTTTGCCTGTAGTTTTGAACGAAAATGGGGCGAAACTTAGCGCCTGATAAATCACGGTGAAAAATGGTTTCTTTTATTATCCGCATAAAAATTAGATAGCTCCTGGGTGTGGTTGGCTCATGAACGTCACGTGGCATCGTGTTAGTACCACCGATGATGACGGGGAAAGTGAAATAGGCAGGCAACGAACAATAGTGGAATGAAAAGTACGCTAAGGAACGTAGGTCAAGTACTGGTGTTTATAAGTCTCGAGAACCAATTTATTTTTTCTAAGAATATATATTAATAAGCTAATCCTAGCTTTTACCTTTCAATTAGCTGCCCAGCGCATGTGCCTCCACGTGCGCATGCGCATACATCTGCGCATAGATATGCGCCTACGTCTGCGCAACCATCCACGCATGCGCGAGTGCCTGCGCATCCATCTGCGTGTAACCCTGCGCAAACCACTGCGCGTGCACACTACCTAGCGCCACTCCTACCTTTCCATCAAAATATTATTTTCAAACCCCATTAGTCTATGTCATAGCGAATAAATATTAATCAAAGACGTATCGTCCACTGAATTATAAAATACTTTTTTATTACTACGAAAAGAGGATGGAAATCTTTAAAGTCTATACATCAGACTCCCAGGCTCTACGTATCATACGTATGTTTAACCTATTTCAGTGAACACCATACGTATATGTGTCTATGTATAGGGACATGTCACCATGTGGAGCAACTTGGTGCTGCTACTGGGAAACGAGCTTCCGGCCGGTAGCACCGTTGAATATATATGCTCGGTGCTGGTCTCCACGACGAAATTACGAACATCGTACGGAATCTACTGGCCGTGTCCGACTACTGGTAGTGTATGTACTAGGCACAGCTAACTATATCCCCAACCCCTTGCCCCTTTCCAAAAACCCTGCCGACCCCTACTTGCATCACTCTCTCTCTCTCTCTCACTCTCTCTCTCACTCTCTCTCTCTCACTCACTCTCTCTCCTCGACCGCTCTCGCCAACCATTGCACGACGATTCTAGTCTGTCTGTGTCGTGACTGCTGCGTTTCTGCGGCGCATCCCTCCGTACGAAGGACAGAAGTACAACGCGCTTCGGTGCCTCCGTCGACCTTCTCCCTCTCCCTCAATCTCTCTCTCTCTTTCTCTCCCACAAAATCTACTGGCCGTGTCCTGACCCCATGTGGGTTGTACTCAGTTGCTCCAGCATTTCTGGTACGTTCCGCGCTCTAACACTGCGTATACAGGATACATATGTACATGACCTCCAATCTCCGATTTCCACTTCTCTACGAATCTCTCTCTCTCTATCTATCTATCTATGTCTGTACCTGTGCTTAACCGAGCATCGATTCGTCGGAATCGTATCACCGTTTGGTTGGTGAATACAATCTCGAGAGAAATGGAAATTAACGAGTCACACTCTCCCATCACTATTTTAAAAACATTAGTTACCTGTTTTTTTGTTATTAGAAATATATTGCGGATATAAAAAGAACTATATAAATTCCTAAAAAATATATAAATTCCTCGAAATTATCGAAATAATGTCAAATTTGTATTTTTTTGGTTAAAAAAACGTGCAATTAAATTTCACGAGTTTCCGATCTTTTATTTACTCGAGTCTTTGTTTTTTATCATGCGGGCGTAATTCGTTTTACAAGCCCGTATTCGCGATAATTCACGTTTTTACTTAATTACGTTACTTTCGCTATTTTACGAAACGCCGTATAATTTTAAACGGAGAAGAAAAATGAGCGAAAGTATCGACGATCCGTCATATTCGAAGAAAGAAAAATTACCATAAATCAGAAAATACTTGACGTAGGAAGTAATCAGCACCGTCATGTACGTCGAAATAATTAACGCTTTCTCGCGTCTGACCAATGCGGGTATTACCTACTGCGGGTCTCGTTTTTCCTCGAGGATCGATTTTACACGACTCACGCTCTTCGCTAATCGCATGGTAAGTTTGATCTTTTTTTTTCTTTCTTATTCTCGTTCTTTTCATCGATAATACACGTTCTCGTGAAATAAACGATAGATCATTCTTGCACGTCGAGGTTTTAAACGTTTACCGTGAAATAATGTCATTTCACGACACCCGGCGACGTTCTTCGCGAGACAAGTGTCCATTCGCGTATATTTGCGTATAGCGACAATTAAGCTTGAGTAAAATCGACGTTAATTCTTTGATTCTTAATGTATCGTTGCGTGTTACTCATCGTCCTTTGGCTCCTGCCACGTCAAGAATGAGAGAATGTACAGCAGGCTTGTCACGATCGATCGATGAATCGATCAAAACTCTGACATTGAGACGTTCTATCAATCATTAAAAAACGATTAAACCATGGAAAGTAGCTTTTCGTCAAAACGAAAAATAAGGAAAAATGAAAAAAAAATATTTCGTGTATTTTTAAAAATTCTTTTGAAATGCCAACTGAATTTGTTTTTCGCAGAAATCTGTATCGAACGTAGCAAACGTTTGTAAAAAGTGAAATATTTGCAATAACTTTCCTACGTTCATACGGCAACAAAATTTGATTCAGTGGTGGACGCGCGTCAAATCCACAATCACGCTTATCTCCGGCTTATCAGCTGGATATCGACCGCGTGTCGTCGATACCGCCCCTGTCAACGAAGCGTTACATCGAATGAAAATAATTTGTGGCCGGTTCGTTCGACGTCGACCCTGACGAATAAAAATTCTCTGCCATCATGAGCAAAATTATATGATCGACTTAAAAAAAAACATCAAAAAATTCACCAAAAATATCGTATCGACAATTTTCAAATTTTCATTGTTTTCGTGCTATATAGTGAAAAAAGAAATTGTCTCCAGGTTTTCTTGGACTTTTATAGAAAAATGTCCTTGAAAGATAGAATTACAATGACTAATATACGTCGAGTGAAAAAAGGGAGGAAGAGGGATGGGACGAGGGATGGTCCCCTTACCGCGTCTCTTCTCGTTTTATAATTTATGCGATCGTAGATGTAATCGCTTCTGAATATTCACAACTACTCGGCAACTTTATAATTACCAAGTAAATTACCTGGTGGGGAGATTCACGTGGCGACCACCAGCTTAAAGCGATATACGCGACGGTATGCGGGTGTTGGGGTTTGCGCTAATGTGCGATTTATATATACATAACGTTTTTCCTCGAAGAGAAAGCCAAGAACGTTTTTGCACTCGATGAGGGCACACACTAACCAACACCCTTAAGGTGGTTATATCGAATGCCTGCACCACCCCCCAACCCCTCCCTCAATCCTCAACCAAAAAAGGGTACCGTACAGACTCAGCCATCTCGCTTCATCTTTGGACCAGGTCTCTTCTTTTCTCTTTCCCTCTCTCTCTCTCTTTTGGTCCCTCGTTCTTGCTTTCTACGTGAAGCTGAATTTATTGAAAATTAAGGCCGATTTTATCGTGCGGAAAGTTTCCAATTTTCCACGCTCACTCTCGTTCGCCAGGAGAAGGATCCTCGCCTTTTCGGCCTCTCGCCATCTTCGTCGAGCTTTATCCCCCCCCCCTTCTCCTGGACCTCCGGGGCTTGCCAAAGCCTAGGCACTTCGCGAACTAAGAATATTTGTGAGCTTTCGCAAAGTGCAAGATCCGACAAAAAGTTTCATCCCTCGTCGCTACTTCCGGTTCGAGAATGCGATATTATTATTCTTTACTTCCATTATTTCATTCTCGTGGAATTTGGACGGTTGTTGAATAGCGAAAATTTTGAAGAATAATACTATTTTGATTTAGTTTGTTTGTGAGCTTTTAACTCAACTTGCGTTGAGTTAAATTAGTCTAGTCTTAGTTTGCGATAAGTTAGATCCGCCATTTTCCATCCGACGAAAAAAAAGTTAGGTCAGGTCCACTCGATTTTAGGTTGAGTTACCCCAATCAGCTACGCTTGAGTTTATGTCACGCGCTGCTCTCGCCCCATCTTGTGTCCGCGTAGAAATTTGTCGAACAACGGAAATTCGAAGAATAACACTATTTTAATTTCGTTTCTTTGTGAGCTTTTAACTCAACTTACGTTGAGTTAAATCACTCTAGTCTTAGTTTGCTATAACTTAGATCCGCCATATTCCATTCGACGAAAAAAAAAGTTAGATTAGGTCCACTCGATTTTACCCTAATCCGGTTAAGTTACCGGTTAAGTTACCCCAATCAGCTACGATTGAGTTTATGTCACATGGTGCTCTCCCCCATCTTATGTCCGCATCAAAATTTGCGCTACTCCATTCGTTGAAAAAGCCTCGATAGCTCCAGGATCTATATCTAACCTGTACGGAATATGTCCGCGGTAATGATATCACCACGACGAGGTGCGGGTTGTACGAGTCGAAGTCAGCGATTGCAACAGAGAGCAACGAAGTTTGGGCAAGCCAGTTATGGGCTACCCCTAGCGAAACCCGTGATAGGGCCACGTGGAAGCAAGATGAGGCATACGTATACGTATATTCGCAAAACATCCCAGTTTCCTAACGCAATTGAAACTTTCATGCCGGGCAACGATCGCAAACGATATTATCTGAAAACTATCGAGGCATCTGTTGGGCACGCAAAGTTCCACGTGTAACAGCAATATTGGTGGCTGCCAGGTGTATCAGTAATATACTACGGGTACGAAGGCCTTGTCGTTTAATATTCGCTCGAAGTTCCATTGAGTTTATTATTCGCGGAAGCTCTTCTTTATCGACCGAGGACCGAACTGAAAATTAGCGCCTCTGCTATGAACGGTAACGCGCCCTTTGGTGTCATTGAAAAGCGAGTTATTTAACAAGGACCATCGCGCGTAATTGGAAAAATTATCGATAACAAAAAGTGTGAGAATAAAAATAAAAAAATTAATTGTTTATTCAACAGGGTTGTAAAGCAAAATATCGGGAAAATAAAATGAACCTCGAAACGATTAAATCTCGTTTTATCGACGATTTATATTTACGTCGTTTCGATTAATTTTACGATTTTTATTTAAGATTTGGATTTAATAATTTTAGCACTTAGGTAAATTTGAACGTCTTCAGACTTTGTACTCTGGGTCTGGAATAAGGGCGAATCATTGGGATGTACTAGTATATATAGGTATATTCTTTTTATACGAGTGAACAACTCCGAAGGGTCGTCGTGAGGTGGACGAAGCTTTCGAATATTCGTAAACCCCGACGATAAACAGCCCCCTCTATTTTTCGCCCTCTATCGCGGTGGGATAGCACCACCTCCAATTCCCATATAAAAACTCACCCTCTCTCGTCCACAAGGGACGAGAATTTTTCCCTCGTTTCTCCCCTCGCACCGCTTCCTCTTTTGCGGTCGCGACCAGGATTCATCCCCTTTTTTTCTTCGTGCTACCTTCGTGCTCCTCTTCTATGGTTTTCGCTCTATCTAATATCCGTCTTTCATTCTTTTACGAGCTCTTCGCTCGGACCTGATTTGCTTGGGGTAATGAAAAAAAAAGATTTTTTTTTCTGGTCCATCGATTGCTCTTCTATTTTCAATCTGTGCTCAAAAATACGAATTCTACTTGTACGAATTGTCGACCTAAAATTTTTTTTTCGTACTTTTGTTTTTAGGTCCTTTTCTTCTTTCTGTATCTATTACTCTCGTACATTTATATGGTTACGACAGCTTTTTTGCCCATAATATCTTTATGTGTGAGAGGCTTTTGCTATATGAGGTCGTATAATGGGAGCACTTGGCTGAATCCTCTGAAGCGTCTCTTTCACATGTATATGGAGCTTTCCGTGACATATTGATACGATTCGTACGACGGTATTTTTGATTCGTTCTATACATTTTATTGCGAAAATAATCTTAGAGCGGATATACGATTTTTTGAATATTTTTATTACCCTGCGCCACTGACGAAAAATGTTCGGGATGCTTTGATATAATTTTGTTTCGCTAAATCGAAGATTGAGAATTTGCAAATACCAAATTCGAAAAATAATGAGGATAAGAAAATTTGTTGTGCAATAGATTGTGGGAAATTCGAGCGCGTGAAAAGGTTTGTAGTTATAAGTGTCGAAAGATTCTCAAAGTCAAAAATTGATTTTTCAACGAACGTCGAAAGATTCTCAAAATAAAATACAGAAAACCTGATTTTTCAATAAATGTCGAAAGATTCTCAAAATACAAAATAAAAAATCTCATTATTCAACGAACGTCGAAAGTTTCTCAAAGTAAAAGATCAAAACCCTAATTTTTTGACGGACGTCGAAAGATTCTCAAAATAAAAAATAGAAAACCTGATTTTTCAACGAACGTCGAAAGTTTCTCAAAGTAAAAGATCGAAAACCTGATTTTTCAACAAACGTCGACAGATTCTCGAAGTACAAAATCGAGCTCTCATTTTCTAGGCATCGTTTCGCGTACAAACTATTATAACAATTTCTGTTCGATCTTACTAAGAGTGTCCCATGGATGATACAACATACATTATAAATATATATATATAGGTACGGTCGCTCTCCTCGGTCTATTCCTTGCTCTCAAGTTCTTCGAGAACGTCTATACAGCGACGCAGCATCGGTGAAGGCATTGGAAGGCGTGTGTACGTGGGAGTCTAGGGCTTCACTTAATCTCCCACGGTGATTACACGCCGGGGGTAGAAACGATCAGTACAGAGAGCCGACCTCGTTAATTACACAGCGACGATGAGCCGCTGGAAAATATCGTTTAGCTCGTGAGACGAGCGCGATGCATTTTCTACATTATGTTTTACAAGCTTGCAAGCACCGCCAGTAGAGTGCACGAGGTACATAAAAAAGGGTAATAAAAAAACATATAAAATAAATAAATAAATAAAAAGTTCGAGGGAAAAAAAATTTATGACAAACTTTACGGTTCGAATCGATGCGACTAGAATCGTCGTTTCTCATAAAAAAAACTGTTCCATTCATATTCGAGCGAGGATTGGTGGAATTGGAATTATACGAAATGCTCGATGTTCAGACCGATTTACGTTTTTAAGACGCTCGCGCATCGTCTTATACGAAAATATGAAAAACGTTTGATACGAGAAAATTGAAATATTAGAACGTATCTGCAAAAGGCCATAAACGATCGTTCCATACTACTTGGACGATAAGATTGTGATTTCATGAAATTCGTTTTCCCTCGTACATCTCGAGAGAGATATCAGCAACGAGTTTAGCTATCTTGAAAGCTTCGAGAATTCGTCCGCCTCGACGAACGGTATGGATAGGGGGGGGGGGGGGGGGGGGGGGATCGAGAAGTTCAAACGGCAGCAGCTTGGAGAATATCTAACGAAGAAAATGCTCGCGTATTACGTGCATCTAGTGACACATACGTTATATACATACGTAAGGTCCGATGAGATATATGAGAGAACGTGCGAGATGATAGTTTGGGAAATCTAATGCGATTTTAGGGATTTCAAGTGGTGAAATATTGCCGAGGTATAACTGTATATTGTCGAACGATGACATGATTCAAACGATTTGGGATATTTCCTCATGTCACGTTTGCCACCACGTTTATTACCATTTACGTGTTTGCTGAAATGAGAGCTTGATATGGGGGATGAAAGCAGTTGGGATTAATTCAGGGGAGGATTTTCTATTAGGAAAAGTGGAAAGATGAAAAAAAAATATTATTATCATTATCGTTATCATTAGCATCATCCTCCGCCCCGTCATCATTATCATCATCATTATCATCGCCAACATCATCATTATCAACATCATCATTATCATCATCATCATTATCATTGCCAACATCATCATTATCAACATCATTATCATCATCATCATTATCATCATCATCATTATCATCATCATCATTATCATCACCAACATCATCATTATCATCATTAGATCTTAGCTATAATCATTAGATCATCATCATTAGATCTTAGCTGTAATTACGACTTGTATTTTTTTACAACAAAATATTTAATTACAAAAATCACCATACCAATTTAATTCGATCTGTAACCCATGGGGTGCCGATCCCGGATGCACGACACACCCTCGCACCTACGTCAAACTTTCCCCACTATCTCCCCTTTTCACGCTAGCTGCCGTGACGCCTATCTCCAGTCACCTCTCTCACTCTAGCTCTCTCCGTTCACTTCGTCTCCCTTGTTCCGTGTGTAAATTTCGCAGTCGTTACGTCTCCCGTCGTTGTTTCCCCTCCATCGACTATTTCTATGCCCGATAGTGAAACACGAACGAGAAGGGGGAGATTCTCGGATACACGAAGAGAGCAAAAGAGAGAGGGAGAGGGAAGAGGGTCCAGGGGCAGAAAGAGAAAAAGAAGTGCCGGACTAATTGTCCGACGCACCGTTCGATCACCTGTCACTCGGAATCCAATAGTCAGCCTGCAGAGTTCTCGTTTTCCTCTTGTTCATTCGCTACCGGTCGTACGCGCGCACGGTTCGTCTCGCTGATACGAATGACGAAAGACAGCTCCGTAGTACCATCACGAGACATACGAACACCTCGCGCGTGAACGAGTTATCCATCGAGAAAATAAATCAAAGAGAGAAAAAAGAAACAAGAAAATAACATTTGTTTAAATAAAAATAAAAAAATTTTAACGAGCGAGACAAAGTTATAATTCATTTTTGAAAAATGTGCTGATAAATACACAAAAGGTATTTGCAAAAAAAATCGAGCGTAATGGATAATAGGGGTGAAGAATTGTAAGGGTAGAAAATTGGTGCGAGAGTTCGTATTTATTCGGAAACGACAGATTGACAAATGGCCAGGTATGTCCACGATTTTTTTATCACGTTGTTATTTTTAGTTTTATGGGAATTTATGGAAAATCGTTATACGACTATCGTAATTGACGAATTGATTTATTCTAATCGAGGGAGAGAAATTGGCGCGTCGTTGAGAACGACTTTGACTGCTCGCAAGATCCAGATTTTTCTATTATAAAAAACAGCTGCGCGGCGCTGTACGACGCGAGAAAAATATTGAAAATTATTCACCAGACGTCGGAATTATTTTTTAATCTGATTAGCTTGAAATTGATCGAAAGAAAAAATAAAAAATTTATACGTTGAAAAAATTCGTATTTTTACAATATTTTGTTGACATTTGTTAACGACGGACCAATATTTTTCTGCACAATAATACAAAAATTGTTTATCGTATTTTTCCTTCCCAGAAAATATTTTCTCGTGATTTCTCTGTGTTTCTTTCTACTGCCGACGTGCAAGTCCGACAACGCTACAAATGTCCCGAATAGCACGAATTCTTACCAAGACGAATGGGTGATTCGAGTGGAGGGTGGTCCACAGGTCGCCTCCCTTCTCGCTCTTCAATCCGGTTACAAAAATCTCGGTCTAGTACGTATCGAT
Source organism: Netelia inedita (assembly GCA_964017225.1). Lineage (NCBI taxonomy): Eukaryota > Metazoa > Arthropoda > Insecta > Hymenoptera > Ichneumonidae > Netelia > Netelia inedita. The sequence goes on along the minus strand of OZ024921.1, from coordinate 28,540,014 downwards.
TATCCTCGTAAAATTGAAAAAAAGAACGCCTTTCATCCAACAAATAAACAATAGTACATAAATATTCACACAACACGGTAAATGTTCTTTCCCTTTGTTTTCCACAAAAATAACAATTTTTTTTAACTTCCTTCTAAAATCTACTAATTCGAGTGACATTTTCGTTCCCTCCTCGCTCTAAAAAAAACACCAACAGCCCCCGGGGACTCGCCCCAACGATTAATGAGAAAACACTTTTCTTATTTTCCCCATTTTTTTTATTCTTCCACGTTTTTTCACTGCAAATTCCATTCGAGTTCATCCGAAGTAATAACAAAGTTATCCAAGAACGCTTTGGAAAAGTGTGAAGAGGTGTGAGGATTGTAAAAGTCTTGAGTTCAACCCCCTCCTCACCCTCAGCCCGAGAGTCAACCCCCCCCCCCCCCCCCCCCCCTCCACCAGTGGTCCACACGTGCACGATGTCCCGATAAACTCGGCAAGAATATAACTCCTGTCAACAGAGTCTGGGTTGGCGTTCCACAGAGGGTTGGGAAAGGGATGCAATGGGGTGTAGGTACGGGTAGGTTAGGTTGACGACGAACCGAGGGATGGAATAGGTAGAGGACGAGGGGCGTTGGGCGAGGCCAACGGGCAGGGAGAGATGCGATTAAAACTTGAACAACTTCTTAATAACTTAGTCACTTTGTAACGCCCAATTCCAAACTCAACTTTGGGATAGAACGGTGTGCGCAACCAGAGCGGTTCGTCGTCGTTCGTACGTACCCCAATATATCTATATATGCTGATATATATCTCTCTCTGTGTGTGTGTGTGTGTGTGTGTGTGTGTGTGTGTGTGCGTGTGCGTGTGCGCGCGCGCGCGCGCGCGTGTGTGTGTGTGTGTGTGTGTGTGTGTGTGTGTGTGTGTGTGTGTGTGTGTGTGTGTGTGTGTGTGTGTGTGTGTGTGTGTGTGTGTGTGTGTGTGTGTGTGTGTGTGTGTGTGTGTGTGTGTGTGTGTGTGTGTGTGTGTGTGTGTGTGTGTGTGTGTGTGTGTGTGTGTGTGTGTGTGTGTGTGTGTGTGTGTGTGTGTGTGTGTAATCAAGATATACGTATAGACGTCAGACGCAAGCAAGTTTCTATCTACAGGTCGCGCATCATGACGTTAGCTATAGGCCCATAATGGGCAAGGGATGTAGCTAGGGGATGGACAACTATCAAGTCGAATCAGTTCTCTTGTTGGGCTATTTCCCACGAAATCGGTCAATAAAATAACTCGTCGACGAGTTTGAATTACGAAATGACAAAAACCTCAACGTTTCTCTCCCGGTCGTTTCTCATTTTTTTCATCCCCTACGAAAAAAAATTAATAAAACATACAGACAACCCCCGATTGTGAAAAATTCAAAATACGAAGAATGTAAATTACACCGGTGACCATTTTAGTTTATGTCTTTAATTTTCGTCGTACTGTTCGTTTTCGTGTGGAGAAAACAAAAACAGAGAAAAAATAACATATAGAACGCTATTACATCTGTCGACGCGTATGTATACGCGCCGACGGGCACAAATGAGAAAGTCTCGCTTATAAGCTTTATCTCTCCAACGACACGAGAGTGTACCGGTGTCGTTTGAATTATTATACTATATCCCTAAAATCCACGCTTCCTATTTCGCCTTGGTCCGTGGTAACGCGACGTCATCGCCCATATTCATATCCGATATAAATATACGCGTTGTATATGCGTTTGTTGGAGGGGGGGGGGGGGGGGTAGAGGCGGGCAAGATGGACCACTAGGGTAAAATGGCCTCGTCGAGGTCGATCTTCTCATCAAGTTTAAAAATGTTGTTAACAATTTTCGAAGAATGTTTACACAAATTTGATCCGTTAAAAAAAAGCAAAACTTAAAGGGTTGAATTTTTATTATCGTCGATTTTTCATTTAACGTCACAAGATCCTCTTTAATTCGTCACTCTTCATCAAACACACCGATGTGTCCGAAATACAAAAATAAAAAATTGCTTAACCTCATTAAGGGTGAATTTCAATATGAGAATTAGGGGTAGAATCTTTTCTCATGAATAATTTTGTCTATTTATAAGTAATTATTCGCTCTATATCGTCGAGGATGAGAAATAACGAGAAATTGCTGTCGTACGAGTCGACAATTTTTCTTCGAGTGGTTCATCTTGCCCCGAGCTCCTCCTATTCCCCACATATCAACGTACGTGCATTTACATATATCTATAAGTTGCACGGAATGGCTCGAAGAGCGAATAGTACACGTCAGAAAGATAATCCGATAAGAGTCAATATATTTTCAAGTGTTTGCCAAACATACCGGAAATAAGCTCGTGGCACATATGCCGTCGACGTCGTCGCGCGAGCGAGAGAGTGGGAGAGCCGCGACGGTAGCGCCATCGACGGTGGCGTGGTGTAACCATGGGCGACGCCAACGCCGAGAACGAGTGTATCTCGATGACGTACGACGATGGCGCGGGTTTTTTTGTGCCACGTTGCCGCCGCGACCAATGCCCAACGGTATACGAAAAATATACACGACGCGCGGGATAAATAAATGAGGAAACAGGGGGGGGGGGGAATATCCAGGAACGAAAAGTGTGTGAGACGAACCAAGCTTATATTTCTTTCGTCTCTCTTATCCCTTCTCCTCGTCATTCTCTTCCTCTTCCCTCTTAGATTTTTCTATCTTACCCTCACCACATCGCCCTCTAGGGGTAGCGACCGAAAGCGTGTTTTCTCACGGCTTTTTAACGATCCCTTCGGTGCACGAGCGTGTCGGGTACGAAAAGAGAAAGGAGGAAACAAATAAAGAAGCGAGAAGAAGGAAGAACGCGATGAAGGAGAAACAAGACGGTGGGAAAACAATTATATTTTCTCGCGACGAGAAAGGAAAATGGGACTGTGAAAAAAATAAGGGTTGCTGGGGAGGGTTAGGGTAGTTGTACTGGGGATGAAGAATTCGGACGACGGAGGGAGAGAGGAATGGAGGGAAAGGGGGAAGAACGAGGAATGAGACGAAAGTTTCGATTCGTCGCGGTCGAAAGATCGCCTGGATTAGCCTTCCGTCACGAAGCGAAGGTTTTCTCTCCAGGGATGTTTCACGAATTTCAACATTGTTACAAGGTACAATATTTATGTATAAATACGAACGACGAGCTCCAAACAGAACCGTGGAAAATCGGTAATCCAACAGTTTTTTTGGTTTTCCTATATCTTTTTTTTTCGGGGTAATTTTACATCCGTGTTATACGGGGGTAGTAAAAAAAATGTTATCGCGAAAATTGAAGTCTCGTATTACGGCGCGGGAAGGGTGTTGCGGTGATAAAAAACAGAAAGAAACCAAGGAAAACGAGCGAGATAATGAGAAAAATGAGAGAAAGAATTCGCGGCACGTATCTCGATCTCCATTCGTTTGTTTTAACAAGCGAGGCAAAAAATCTCGGACGGATACGTGATATTTAAAAGAGCCAGGGTGCTTCCCATTTAGCATTAATTCTGGGGACGGACAGGGAAACAACAACAAAGAGAATTCGCGGTGTTCATTGTGATGAAAACGACGGTGGACGAGAGCACGCGTGTCGAGTCGAACAGAATGAAACGACTCGCGAAAGGATTTGTAGCGTGCAGGATCGTCGTCTTGGTTGCGTGATTGAATATGAAAAATATGAATATTCGAACAAACGTATAATTGTGCGAACGAGAGGAGAACGAAGCCGGGAACATCGTCGATATGTCTCGGTGTGATGAAAAAAAAATTACTCGACAAAGCGGTGGGAAAGAAATCAGTGAATTAGTCATATCTGACCAGTACATGACTAATCTACTATTTTCTACTTTTACTACGGCTAGTGGAAAAAGTTCGTGAATGATTTTTTTTCATTTTCGACGAATTGACACACAAATTTAGGCAACTTCGCTTCCAATTAATATAAACATATTGAATAAGTGTTGTAAAAATTCGAAAAGATATGCGAAAGATGTTTTAATCGACAATATTGAATATCAACTAAATATTTAAACTTTTGCAATGATTTATTGAAGATAACGACGAAAACGTAAAAAAAGATTATGTCGTTCAATACTCGGACATATATTTAACGTTTACTAGCGATTTTTAATTCTTAAACTCGATTAAAAGCTAAAATTATCGTCGAATAAAAATGTCGACCTACTTTTTTAAAATAAATCTAAACCGAACGAGCGGACGAATTCCGAGGTTCTCGCGAAGATAGAGCGGAGCTCGTAGAGGGGAAAACCTCGGTCTAAAATGACCCGCGTGCATATATAACCTCGGTACGTTAATGATGGAGATGGGGAGCGAGGACGAAAACGTAGAGCATTGAGGGTGAGAGGAGGTTAAACAGGCTTTGCTATCTCGCATGAGCGAGAGAAACCCGGTTGGAGAGACCACGCTGTACCAGGAATTCGTGAAGAAGTAACGGAAGGACCAGGGAAAAGGGAAAGGCAGCGAGAGAAACACATTGGACTTTCGGCGTCGAGCTTGTTCGCGATTATCGTGTACCCGAAGCCCTAACGTAGCGTCCAGGAGGTTTAACACGGACTTTCATTGCTGTCTCCCTCGTTCACATCGTCTCAACTGTACTCCACTTCTCGCTTCAACATTCTACAAGCTTTGCATTTCTCCTCACCTCATTCCCAAAAGTACAAGCGCAGCAGCACATAATTACTATACCTTACAGCCAAAACTCTCGTAGCTGCGACAACCGCGATCACAATTTTCGTCACCCTCGTCACGATTACTTTGAAAATCTTTCGATTCTCAGCCTGAAAGTTTTTTTATTTCAGTACCCTCGAAGACAGATAACAAAGCGTGTCATCAGATAATCACAAAGTTGGTTGGAAATATTTTTAAAATATACGCGTTGCGACGAAACGCTTTTTTTTATCGAGAAGTCGAGAAATTACTTGGAGAATCTCTCGATGAAAATTGAATAAAAACGTTGATAATTTATTTTCTCGTCGTTATATCGTTTCGAGGAGTATCGTGATAGTTGCTAGGGATTCGACTGTATACTGTAGCACATCGTAGTCCGTAACTGTTCAACTAGTACACATACTACGCTACTAATAGTATAACCTGCCTGGCTGCACTTGTGATCGTGTAGAGAAGCTCTGCTTCCATGGCAAAGAACAAATTTTGGTTAGTTTAACCCTTCGGCGGTCACGCGGAACAGCTCTCTCTCTCTCTCTCTCCCTCTCTCTCGCTCTCCACCCCTCCCCGCTCCCGTCCATTTCACTCCGTGTATTACGTGACCTCGTACCTCTCTCTCGTAGTACCAATTATCGTCGTCGACGCATAAGCGACGTGGACCCCTCGCGTCCTGCGAACCTCGTACCAGGAGCTTAAGGACGTTGAATCGTCGCGTCATTCAAATAATCAAGATCTTCGAATTTAATATTCACCCTATGGTGCAAAGAGAACGATGAAAACAAATTTAATAATGAATTTTTTATTAAAAAGAAAGCAACAACGTGAAATGAGAATAAAAGATAACGAATGAAAATTGTAAAATGAATTTAACGATAAATATTTTTTTTAAACGATGAATTAATAGTTCGACCGACAACTATATGACACGACGATTCGACGAGAGTGAGATCAAAATGAGGATGTTACTCTTGTTAAAGACGTTGCGCTCTTTCTCCCACAGTTACTCTCTCTCTCGTTCTCCTATTCCGTATATAATCGTTGAAATTTCTTCCCTCCCCTCCTCTTGCCCCGGTAGACCGTCGAACTGTCGTATTCGCACGGTCGTTGCAGTCAAACGTCCTCTCATCGCCATTGCTATTATCGTTACATCACGACGCAACGAGACGCTTAAACGAGGAGGTGGAACGCAAGAAAGTTTTCACACTCGCGTTGTCATTTTGCTCTCGCACTTATCCTGCCGTTTCCCTCATCGCCGCGCCGCGCGAAATTTGGCTCTTCACGTATCTTCCCCGTTACGAGTCTTCTTTGTTTGTTCTTTTTTTTCATTTTTCCATTCCCGAAACTGCGAATAATCCCGGGCGATATCGAGAAAATAACTTCACGAAACTATTTTCCACGGATAAAAATGTCTCGATCCTAACGTTGGTGTGAAATTTTTTTTTAGTTTTTTATATACCGGGTGTCCTAGCTTGAAATGACGAGAGATATAGCGGGCGTCCTTGTAAGAACAACGAAAATTCCACAAATAGTTTGAAAATTCAAGGGACGTTGACCGTAAGACAGTGAGTTCGTTTAACGACATTTCCGGTTACCTATTCACTTCTGGTGAATCCTCGGACACAATACGACCTAACTGCGCATGCTCGTAGCCACAACGACTGCAGCTAGTAACCTGGGGAATGCGGCTTCCGACTGCTCTGGTGTTTCTGGTTTCGCTGGGTCACCCCCGGAGGCCTCTGCGGTCGACCGCAATCCACGTTGCGCAATGCGTGCGCCCCTTCTCTCAACGTATATTTCGAACAACGTGTAATTATTTCACATAATTAAGCTGCCCTCGAGAAGCAAATGAGGGAGAACGAAGAGCTGCAAAGGAAGAGAATGAATGGAACGACGTATTTTTATTTCCCAGGATTTGCCTGCCGTGGCTCTGGTGTAAAAGTTTTGTTGAGGGATAGGAGACCTTTTGTTACCAAGGACCAAGCTTCTTCGACGATAATACGAAACTAGACACGATGGAAATGTAACAAGGCCAGTCATGTCTGGTGATAAAACTGTAGGGAAGAAAGTAAATGGACCGATCCGTATTTAGTTTACAAAGGTCGTCCGGAGAAACTTTCAAGGGTCGTGCCAGGACCCACTGTCATCAACCAGTTCCAACCCTTCAACCATCGATTCTCATTTCGTATACTACTAATAAGGGCCTGGACGCAATTGCGATTGAAGGATCATCGCGGGGACTCGATTAGCGATCCGTTACCCGCTGGGTGAAATTCACTGCGAGGATGAGAGAAATCCGGCAAAACGTATATGGCTATAGGACGAGACAACAAAGTGGGATAAAGTATTTTAAGTAGAACATCGAGCGAACTGGGAGATGGATAGGGGAGATGTCGCGGGAGAAATGAGAACGATCTACGGTTGCGAGGACGGTAGGGAAAGGACGGAAAGCACGCAGCCGTAAAGTCAGTTCGTACGGAAAAGGGAAGAGGGGAGAAAAAGCACCCGGGGGTAGCCAACGCGTGATACGAACGGATCTACCGGTAGTATAGACGTTAGGCTTTTCATTGGAAAGCGACGAGATACCCGCGGGTTCGAGGGGCTTATGGCCGTAGGATTACGCCGGCGACAGTCGGAAATCCGATCAAAACAAATGGACTGCGAAAACTACGAGTTTGCGCATGCGCGCTTTCCCGAACCAATCAGGAAGCTTCCACGGTGTGCACGCTCCTCGCAACCTTTGGACCGGTTCCTAATCGCCGTTACCCGAGTTGCCTTCCCTCGTTCTCCTTCTCCACCGGCATTTCCGCCATCCGTACAGCCATCCTTTCTCCATCTCGATTTCCTCATCCCAACGACGTAAGCACACACAGTCCCCCGTGGACCTGCCACCTACGAAGACACAATCTGAATACCGATAAGACGGATCGTCCGCTGATCGCCAAGCAATGACGGGCTCTACCCCTACTCCGTTTCCTACCAACGTCGTTCAGGACGCGCTCGACAGAGGGCCGCACGGTCGCTCGATCGCGCACATCGCTTTGACAGACGTCGATTATACGCCCCGAAGCTCTTCACCATAGTTAGATAGCTATTTCCCCCCTTACGCCGTCATCACATCTCGCTCTCGCTTTGTCTCTTACCTCCCTCCGTTCCACGTCCGACGTGCCATTCGAACTTCTTATTTTCGTAGCATTCGACGAAGCTATCGACCACCATGATTCCACTCATTGTCACGTCCTCTCGGATGTATTAGAGTTTGAAACCTTTCCCGGGGCTTAAGGGTAGCTCCTCGCAACGTTTCTGCAAATCGCATTACACGATTTCCGGACTCGGCGAGTTGAAATAAACGGTGGCGGGCTCGGATGGTAACGAGAAAAAGGGAGGTAGGAAGACGGATTGAGGAAAACGTGAAAAAAGTTACGTCGGAATTAATCCGCGTCGTTTGTCTTATTCCCGGATTGTTGTTCATCTTCTTTATGCGTTATTGACTCACATCAGCGCCTTCAGGAATCATGCATTTTGCTGAAGAGAAAAAGACAGTGAGGTATCCCGAGGCGTTGTCAGAAAATCGAAAAGGAGGCATTCAAGCGAACCGTCGCAGGAATGATGGCCTTCGTCCTTGGACAATTTTCTACCGACGATGTTATTGGACGAAAGATAATTTTGGCAAGTTTATACAACGAAAGGAAAACAAATATTTGTTGTACCATCTTGATCTCATTTTCCTAAAGTCTAAGGGATAGCCGTTGCCATATCCAGCGGGCAGACTGTGTTCACTTGGTCCGCGCGTAATCTTGCACACCACGGACAGCCACGAGGGTGCTGTTCGCAGCTACCCCCGCGACTCAACGAGAAGCTTCGCTGCATTGCATCGGACAAATCCAGTTGCACCCGGAACAACCCTCTCGAGCTCTTACCTTCACTATAGTAAACACACGTCACGTTCTCAGTCCACGTGCTCTAGCCGAGGATCACTCTGCTGACTCTGGCCAGACGTGTTATCACACCTGCGAGACCGTTTCACGAGGTTAACATACACACGGGGATTCCATATGAGAGAGAATGCCCGTTATTCGGTGTTACGGACATCGTATATTCGGTCGCGCATCCATAAGTAATACGCGCCATGTAACACCGAACGGGACGACGCGACCGAAAATTTCCAAAAAGCTGATGACCAACCAATTTGCTTCCGCCAAATGAATTCAGTGTCACATGATCATCAAGCATTCACGGCACGAGTGCGAACGTAACGCAGCTAGTATCACCGATTTTTAGATCATTCATTTGTTAAACGCTCGACCGTTTTCGGTGGGATAAATTGTCCATTCGCTTCCGGTCACGGTACCTACTGACCTAGATCTGTTTCATAAATACAGTCTTCTATGGACTGGATAAACAATAAAGACGACGTACTTTTAGAAGTTACATCGATAAAATCCCGATGCGACGGTTAATCACCAAAAGCAAAAGCTCTAGTGGGAGAGTGCGCTGATGGATGATAACGTAAATGAGAAAATGGGAGCTAAGGCACGTGGCTCATGTTACGGGCTTATAACAAATGCATGTGTAGCCGTATAGAGGGCTTCCAGATGATTTGTGTCATGGGACCTATCCACCAAGTGGTCCCGTTTCTTGGCCCTGCGTGGTTTAATAGGGCGCCCTTATCCTGGCTGTCCCGGAACGAGTCGGGCCAAACGGTCATCTCAGCTCTGTCGCATAACGTATCAAGGTTATCTTGCCAAAAACTATGTGGTGTTTTTGCCCGGCACGTGGCCCTGCGACATCACCCTTGCGATCCTTTCTCTCATGATGATAATGATGGTGTCATGCGTAGCACGCTTGCTATGGGACTTTCGGGTCGGACACACGGGACTATTCATGCGCCCAGGCGCCGAACCAGCTGACCTCTCGTGCCACCCTGATACGAGCATCCCCCTCGGGGAATCCGGAAATTGGTCGTGTCACGAGGCTCCTTCCAATCCCGCCTCCCAAACTCTCGTTCCGTGGAACATATTTCGATGTCAATGACGTCGTCAACGGAGCGATCGTGCGAAAATTACGTAATCGATGAATTACTCGAACAAAGCGTTCTTGGAATAATTTTATTGTCCCGTCACCTAACCACTACGTAGAAGCGTTAATTCTCTTCGTTGCGAAGCTTACCTTCTACCAAACTTTCAAGGTGCTTGGCTTCAAAGACACCTATCTGTGGCGCAAGGATTATCATCAACGCCCGAGGAAAAGAGGAAACTCGAGGTTCGTCAAAGCTCTGAGTTCGCACACTGAGGTATTTCATTCCTTCCACCAAGATTAATTTAATAATGTGGATTTTATATCGCACTGAGCAGATTTGAAGTGAAATGTTGGCTTTTGTCGAACGAACTTACGAACTCTCTCCAAAGTTTGTTCGGGGGTTAGAAGCTCTCCATGGAATTTCGGCTCTCCGATGACCGTTTCTTGATGACAGGGGGGTTCATCCCAACGATGATCGTGGTAACGACCATTGGAAGGGTCCGGAATCCGTATTTAGCTTCTCCCGTTACCAAAAGACAATATTTTCCACGAGGGTTTCCGATTTGTAACTCCACAAAGGGTCTTGAAAGGGTTAAAGGGTCGTTTTCCGGTCATTAGATTCTCTGGGCGGATCAACAAAGGGTCTTCGAGCGGCACAAACGTGATCACGTCATTACCGAACTGCCAGATTCTGAAAAACCTCTCGTTAGGCCAAAACGCTTGCTGGATGATTTGGAACTTGATCCGAGACTGCGAATAGGCCGAAAATGGGAGCTAGTGGTGGATAAGGAGATGGATGTCTCGACGATGTTTAATGACGAGCTCTGGAACGAAGAGTGGTATCTGGTAACCCTTGTCGCTTTCTTTCATTCTTATAGGCAAACATAAATGCTAGATAAGAACGATCAATCGTCTCAGTCCTTACCCTCGTGGGGTCAAAAAACTACCCTCGTCGTAGAGATGCACCGCGCGACATCTCTTACGATTTCTCCAACTAAATTTCAACCCTAGCGCGCTCTGTTTACCATGTGATTCAAGCAAGACACGCGAACAAACAAGGACCTACCCAAGCTCGACCTCAACGTACTCCCTCTTTATCGACTCGGGATAACCGGACGCGGGGTAAGGATCGCCGTGCTTGACGACGGTCTCGAGTATACCCACGAGGATCTACGTACCAATTACGTGAGTAACGGTCGACGTGAAATAATTACACTCGACTTGTCTTCGTGTCAACATTGACAGACGCCGACAGGGTGCTTGAATCAAGTCGGGAAAATTATTCAATGATTGCAAACTAATTTTTACGGATTATTCAGGATTCGGAGATAAGCTACGACGTCAACGAGGCTGATCAGGATCCAATTCCTCGTTACGAGTTGACAGGTATTTCTTTCCGTGCTTCGTTATTTAATTAATTTACTTCATTCTATCGTCGATCATTGGTTCGTCAATGAATCATTCAATCGTGAATACACCAGGAAAGTAGGTCCTAGATTATCCTGTAAGCAAGAATAGAACCGCGGCTTATGGATGAAGCTACGAAATAAAAAATAGTCCTATTTGTGTTACTGATTTGCTATTCAGTTGGTCCCTTCAAAAAGATCTTATTGCCCTTCGCAGAGCCCAGAAGGGATATACGGTCGACATGTTATGATTGAAGAACCACTTTTCTCCCCTCCTGCTTTTTTAGGGTGCTATCTAGGGGTGAAATCCCTCAATGTCTTTCTCCCTCCTCGCTTCGTTCGATAGAACGACTCGACACAGTCTCAAAGACAAGATCACTTCCTACGATAACTATCGAGAATTGAATTTCCTTAGGGATGAACGGTCATGGGACTAGGTGTGCTGGGGAAATAGCAATGGAGGCAAACAATCGAAAATGCGGTGTAGGGGTCGCCTACGAGTCTCGCATAGGTGGTATCAAGCTCCTCGATGGTGTCGTCAACGATCGTGTCGAAGGCGAGGCACTTGGTTATAAGCAGGAACTCGTCGATATTTACACGGCTTCCTGGGGACCTGCGGACGATGGAAAAAGTTTGGAATCACCCGGCAGACTCGCATCCGAGGCACTGGAGCGCGGTATAACCGAGGTTCGACGACTCCGCTTTTTTTATCTTCATCTCCGTTTCTCCTCATACCTTTCCCCCCCACATATTTGTCAACTACAACCGATTTTTTTTCATTCTGCTTTACCTCGTCGAAACGCAATATCTGGCGCATCATCCAACTAAATTTTACGCGCTCTCTACGACTGTACCCTCGAAATCGTATCGCCTATGAGTGGGGACATATGCATACGCGCATGTACGTAGCTGCGCACGTATGTGCGAAGGAGGCAGATATTAATTACGGCTAACCTGGATAGCCGCTAGCTAGTTGACGCCATATATGACACCGATAAAACCATGTGACCACAGATTCCGTCTCGTTTTATGCGATATTGAAAAATGTTGACTGCTCCGTGGCGTTATTAGATATTTCATTCCCATGATCGGAGCCGTTGGTGAAAATTTCTTCACGATGCGGATTATAGAAAATGACGACGTAATCCGAGTATATAAAATGGCCAACGTAAAAACAGAATTCAATTGATAATTTAATTCCAAAATATTGTACCACGTATTTTTGTAATTTCGAAAACAACATCGTCACCACTGTAAATTAATTTTGAAAATTTTCAGAAACGAACTAAACATGTCAATTTTTCTGTCAAAAACGAGAGCTTGTTATTTTCATAATAAATAACTTTCCGATAATTGTGTACATACCCGTGAAATTTTAATCACATGTTTCAATCTCGCATTGGCCTACAATGGGAGAGCTCGCGTGAAAATTTCACATACCACAGGGGGAAAAAAGGGTGGATAGCAATCGTTTACCGAGTGAGGGTCGAGAGTGGAAATAAATCGTCTGACCTCTTTCTTTTTTTTTCCTTTCGCTATTATTTGTTTCATACTCCACTCGGACGAATTGAAAGGCATTGTGTCCTACAGGGTAGAGGCGGCAAGGGCAACATTTACGTGTGGGCGTCGGGCAATGGGGGCTCGAAAAATGACGATTGCGGCTGTGACGGATACGTTGGCAGTGTTTACACCGTTGCCGTAGGCTCCGCCAGTCAAACTGGCAAATTTCCATGGTACGGAGAGAGATGCCCAGCGACCCTGGCGACTACCTACAGCAGCGGAGCTTACCACGATCAAATGATAGTGCGTCAATTGTTTATCTTTTTTTTTAAATAATTGATTTAATTATTTTTTCTTTTATTATTCAGAGTCGACCAATTTATTTGATTCCTTATTAATCGACTTGAGATCTTCCTTAAATCAAAAAAGTTCAGAAAATATTTCAATTTTGCTCATACTCACAATTTAATTAATTAATTAGCTACAAATTAGAGCTTTCGAATAGTTACGAAAGTATGCTAATATGGTTTTACATTTTTACTTTCTCTGTTTGCAAACTGAGACAAAGACAATTTTATTTATGATTTCAACTCGATGGAGGGAAACCAAAAACCTTTATTTTTACTTTTTTTCGTTTTTGCTTTGTCTTTCAGGCCACGACGGATCTGCGAAACAAGTGTACCACTCGACACACCGGAACTTCCGCCTCGGCCCCGCTAGCCGCTGGTATATTTGCCCTAGCCCTTCAAGTGAAGTAAGCAACGAACGAATGAGAGAAAAAAAAAGAAATGGGAGAAAGCACTGCGCCCGGTGACTTCGCGAGTAAACTGAGATTACTTTTCATCCCTGAGAACCGTCGCGTTTCAGCCCGTTCTACCAGGGGGGATACAAGGCTGGCTTTTCGATCTCACGACGTGACGATATGACGCTATATATATAGTCAACCCTTATATATATATATATATATAAGGGTTGACTTTATACACTGCAACCCTTTTCTTTTCTTCGTTTTATTGCCGGAGGCGTGGTTTGCTTCCCGACACAAAACGCATAGCTTTGACTCCCGGTCTTATTCCCCCAATCCCACCCCCGACCGCTCTCGCGTAACTTCGTTCAATTAACCGTAAATTATAAAGCTCGATCTCGACATATATCAAATCTTCGAGAATTTTTCTTTATTATTTTCTTTTTTTTCTCGTTCTTTTCTAACTCGATTTTTCTTTCTCATCTTTTCTACCAAGCAAAGAGCTGACTTGGAGAGACATTCAGCATCTCGTTGTTCAAACCTCCGAGTACAGCCCGCTGAGGTACGTTTCTTTTTGGATTCGCAATTTCTTTCTATTGAACTAAGTTTTGTCTCTTTTAGTTTGTTTTCTGAGAGTTTTAAATAGTTTGATGGGAAGAAAGTCTTTTAGTTCGAATTCGAGGAGAGAATATTGAGCAAAAATGTAAAATCAAATTTTTGTTTTTTGTATTCAGTTTTCATTTTTTGTTTTCGATTTTTTAATTATTTCCTTCTTTTATTTGCGGTTGTCGCGATTTCTTCTAAAGAATTTAGTTTTTTTAAATGTTAATTCTAATTCTAATTAGCAAAATAGAATTTCGTTTTGGTGTAATTTTTCAGAAATTCTTGAAATAATAATTTTCACCATTCGATTTTTGTTTCGTTTAAGTTTGTTTAAAAAGATTGTCAGTATTGATTTCGACCAACGAAATATCAAGCAAAATTGTAATGTCAAGAATTATTATTATTTTTATCGTATTTTTCACTTACAATTTTTTCAGTGATTTTTGAAATAATAATATTTTCGAATTTGTACAGAGATAATCCCGGATGGTTTAAAAATTCTGCTGGATTCTGGTTCAACTCACGATTCGGTTTCGGTCTGATGAACGCCCACGCGCTCGTCATGGCGGCTCAAAACTGGACCAGGGTACCCGAGGGAAGAGTTTGCGAGATTAAACCATTGCCCATGTGAGTGAAGTTGCACGGAACAAAATTCATGCAATTCTGAATTTTGAATACAAGTTAATAACAAATTTTATTTAAATTCATCATTCGACCCTTATCATTGTCATTATCTATGATTATATCGACCAAAGAAAGGGAAAAGAGCAGATGGAAAAATAATAATGAAAAAAAATAAATAAATAAATAATTGCTTTAATTAAAAAAAAATATTAAAAAATCTTGTTATTTCGTCCCTCGTAGAGATAACAAGAGCCTCTCTTATGGAGATACGAGAATCGTGAGGTTCGACGTCGAGGGATGCGCAGCAGGAGACGAGATGGAACTCGCCTACCTGGAACACGTGCAAATCGAGACGACCATCAAGTACACGCGACGCGGTGCACTCCAGATGCGCCTGACATCGCCCTCGAGTAAATTTGTTTCGTCCCTCTCGTTATACCGCGTCTCTTCCATCTCCACGAATTTTCTCTCGCTCGTTTTTTCGCTATCACGATTCCTGGAATTTTTTTTTCTTTTTCACGGTTCACCAAAGTCTTAACAATTCTCGTGAAATAAGCGA
Organism: Netelia inedita; assembly: GCA_964017225.1. Lineage (NCBI taxonomy): Eukaryota > Metazoa > Arthropoda > Insecta > Hymenoptera > Ichneumonidae > Netelia > Netelia inedita. Next base: position 28,524,889 of record OZ024921.1, on the reverse strand, counting down.
CGCGAAAATAGAAAAAGGAAGTGAAATTATTCCGTCCTACGTTGATAAAAAAAAATACGTGAATATTTTCTCTTGAATTTATTTTAAATTAACAAACCTGGTTTATAAAATTGATTTTTTTGTTTGTAAATTATTTCTTGAAAGATTCGAAAAGGAAATCATGAATTTATTGAATTTTAATCAAATAAATATAATTGTTCGATTGAATTTTATCGTAATTTTTGTAAATTCAATTAATTTATTAATTTTTATATTAATTTTCGTAGATGTAATTTATTTGGAAAAAAGAAAATGTTCGTAAAAGAAACTTTTCAATATTTTCCCAATTGTCGTTTGATGGTAATTTCTCTCGATTTATTTTGAAGAGACCGAGGTGACGATGTTGAATCCAAGGAAACTGGACGAATCGTCGGATGGTTTCGCCAAGTGGAAATTCATGTCGGTTGCCACTTGGGGCGAGAATCCTCGTGGAACTTGGACACTTGAAATATCGGATCAGGTTGGTTTGTCAATGGCAAATAAATTACCGAAAATTGTCAGAGCCGTTGAAAAATTTAATACCAATGACGAAAGGGTTTAAAAAAATATTTTATTTTATTATAATAAAACAATTATAAATAAATAAAAATTTTAGATAAAAAATTTGTTTAGATAATATTTTAAAATCTGACGATATTTTAAATTTAAATTCAATTCGGTAGAATGTTTTTTCCCGGCACGGGAAATAGAAGCAACCCTTCAAAAGATTTCCTTTCATTTTTACTTTTATCGCGTGCAACGCTTATACGTTTCAGTCGATACGAGGAAAAGATCCCAGAATAATCAAGAAATACGCATGGGACTCTATAACTATATACAGTAGGTCTATTTAAATATCACGAGTCGAGTTGATAGCACACAGGCCGAACGAGTAATAATTAAATTCGTGCTGGGGTAAAACGGTTCGAACGGATCAGAGTTCACGATTACTGGCCCACACTGAAGATAAAAAATTCTATTCGAGTCAAACGCATTGCTATCGAACAAAATAAATTTAATTCGATTCGATCGAATTTTCATAATTAACACTGAATTTTTTTAGGGGTTGAATTTTTTTTTCGTTTTAATAAACTTTTATTTTTATATTAATTATAGTTTTTTGAGTAATTCAATGGACGTCCTCGATCGAAAGACGGGAGAAAATATATTTTTAAAACTATATAGGTTGACTCCGTTAATCGTACTTCGACAATCTGTTGGCACAGGTAGGACCCGAGACCAACAATGGAACAATAGATGACTTGACTTTGATTCTTCGTGGCACGGTCGAAGCACCGGGATATCGCGAAAGGGGTGCGAGAATATACAACGACGAGTACAACAGAATACGAAAAATGGTAATTTTACACAAATTAAATTTTTCCTAAAAGGGTTTTTTTCCTAAAAAAAATTTACCTATGTTAAAATTATTAAAAAAATACCTTGTCTTGAATACAAATTTGCACTCGCTTTTTTCTAAAAAAGCGATAAACTGAAACAATGTTTCTCTAAAACGAAAAATGTCCTAAAATAAAACCTAACAAAATTGGGCCTGATATAATTCGTTAAGAGAATTAATAACTTGCTCTAAAATTAAAAATCCGCCTTAATGTAATTTTTTTAATTTACTCATTACCCTAGAAAGACATTGCTCTAAAATAATTATTTTTCTAAAATAATGGATCGATTGAAAGTATTTTTTTATAAAGCAAAGACTCTGAAATAATTACTTTAGAAAATGTTAATTAGTCAAAAAAATTAATAATTTGTTGGAAAGTGAAATAGGATCTAAACTAAAACTTTTTCTAAACGGACATTAGCCATAAAACAATACCTTAAAGGATCGATCGGACGTCCAAAAAAAAATTACTCTGAAATAATACCTTCTACAAAAAGAAGAAAAGCGATCCATTAAGGGAACCCTTTTTCTAGAATAACCTGGAACCACCCGAGCCCATCGATCGCAACGCTTGGAAGGCGATTAACGAGAATGAGGTGAATCTTTCTCACGAAGCTTCGGAGATCGACGGAATCCTTGGAATTAACTGGATAGCACGTTTATTACGCAGCTAAGATATACGACGTATTTTGTTGAGCACGAATGGTCTTGTAATCCGAGGAATGAAGATTCTAGAAATTTTGAAAACCGATTTTTTTTTAAATTCTAATATAATCATATTTTTTTTAATTTACACTATATTATGATAGTGATAAAATTGTTGTTTTTCTTATTTTACTGAACTCTAACGATTCGATCTCCCCTGTTGGATTTATATTTATATTTATTTTCGTTAATTATTCAAAAAGAAAGATTGTTTGGGCCTCGTTGCTCGTTTTAGCCAAGTTTAATGTTGAGTTTGAATTTGCGGTTTTAATGCTGTGGCGTATGATCTATTTGCCTCTTTGTAATAAATAAATAAATAAATAAATAAATACGAAATAGAAATAACCTCTTTTGTAAATCACATACAACCACTCGACTCTGGCACGTTTGTTCGTGGCGAACAGAACTCCGATACACATTGCGTGACCTGTCTTGTAAATAAGACAGAGGGGCAAGCTATATTTATGTATGTGTATCGTTCCGTGCAAACTCGAATAATGACCGACCACCCCTATTTTTTATACCCTTCGTTACGTTCAGTTCGAGGGTTAGAAAAATATTTTCACCACCAAACTTCATTTTCGCGAGTTAAAAAAGTATACTTTTCTTTCACTCGCTGACTTATTTTTAATTTTGAAATTTTTCGGGACCGGAGGGGAGGGGGTTGAATTTGAGGGTTGAATATTTGAAAACAAAAATCAATGACGCGTCATTTTTTACCGTGAAAAAAATGCAGCTTGTTTGTTGAACGTTTTTTTCGCGAGGCAAATTTAATATTTCAACCCTCGCGAGTACTTCAACCCCTATGTTCAAATGGCAGAAATGTTTTTAGTAAAAATATTTTGAAATGCCTCGCATGCGTAAATCTAAGAAGAAAAGGAACATGAGGCAGGTTAATTACAACCCTTGTACGATAATAGTGCGTGTTTCTACCACGTGGCTGCGCACGTATCGACCATGCGAGGGGGTGGATAAGGTCTCACGACGGGGTAGAATGAGCGCGCAGGGGCGCTTCGGGTCAGTAGCATGTCGCTCCTCGTGCTGCCCGGTAGCAAAAAGAAACGTGCTTTCCGCTATCCTCACCGGTCAACGACGCGTCTTCATCCCCATTAACAAACATTTTACAATTTCAAAAAATCAAAAAAAAACAAAATTCAATCGAAAAAATTGAACGATCGACTTCCTAGAACTTTTCAACGTTAAAAAAAAGAAGGCTGTTTTCTCAATCAATCGAGTGAGTAATTACAATAATACGTTATTTTTATTAAACAAAATACTCAAAATTCAAAAAAAAAATCATCCCTTGCGTTAAAAAATAAATTTAGATTTGTTATGCCACCATTCCTTTATTTTTGAAAAATGTATGCAACAAGCTCACGTTTCCCTAATGAAAAAAATCTAAATTAAACAATTTTTAATTTGTATCTTAATTTCATCATTTTTAGGTAATTGTTTTTTTTATCTTGATTTGAAATTGTTTGGATAACGGTGGAGGGAGAAAGCTCGGAGCGATACAACCCGAAGAACTTGTTCGTCTAATTGGTCTAACCGAGGCGAGAGCATTCCTCGCGAAGAAAGTGAGTCGTCAGAAGGGCAGGAGGTGGCAGAGGGTAGGGGGATGATAACACGATTAACTAACAGGAAGGCTAGGGGCGATCGAGAGTGCTATGTGCGCAGGCCGATTAACCGAAGGAGAAGCATCCAAAATTTTGTAGCGAAAATGTACTTGTGTTAGTCACGCGAACGTAATTGACTTCCCACCCCTATTTTGCACTTACCCGTACGCGATACTCGTCTATTTTTATCGCTCTTCACCCGCGATTTCGGTTCTCGTCGCATACTTCACTCGCTCTTTAAAACCGCTACGACGTCTTGAAAAGTTTTTAAGAGAAAAGAAATGGAGAAATAAACGAATGCACTCGTCGCTCGTTCTTCGACATTGTTCCGAAAAATAGAACGTACAAATGTTTTAAATACGAGAACGAATTATTCGTCTCAATTGAATATTTTTGATATTATCGCCATTCATAAGTAATAATTAAATTTGACAATGTTCTAATTTTTTATGACCGCTTTTTTTTAAATAAAAAATAAATTTAAAACAAAAATGAAAAAAGATTTTGAAAAAATTTAATATCGTTAGTCAAAATGTAATAACGATCGTCAAAAATTCATTTAATTTAAATAAAACGTTATTTTAATTAATAAAAATTCATTTTGATTTTGAATTTTTGTTTATATTGTTATCAAATTTTTATTCACTGATCGTTTTACTTTTATCGCGTTCGATTATAACATCATTGATTGCGATCAATAATTAATAATTAAATTGGAGAATTGCTAAATTCTTGATAAACGTTTTAAAAATCGTTTTTCTCTATTTTATTTTAATTTATCATTCGATTTTTGTTCATCTTGATTATTTAATTGAGCTTTTTTCGTTGAATAATTGATTCATATTTGTTGCGTTCGATTTCCACCTAGTCCCTCGTTTTATATTTTTATTATAGTTATTAATAAATCGATAAATCGATATATGTTTATTTAATAAAGCGGCCATTGGGTCGTGACCGGTTTCATTAGTAGAGTACCAACAATTCGTGTCGATCGTACGGTATTTTATGTAGCACAGTAATAGCAGAATACAGTTTACGTATATTTGAAGTAACCCATTCCCAGCAGAGCCCATGCGATGGTGGGTTTTGCGTGGATCGTTCCAGTAAAATCGAAAAAACGCACTCTTTTTTCTAAACGATATTCTCGACGATACTGCCTTGAGATACATACAAAATAAACTAAGAATAAAAATTTAAAAAAAATTAAATATTTAAAATTACAGCCGATTTAAAAAATATTAACTTTTTTAAAATCGTTCTTTTTCGATTGCTAAATGATTGAAAGTTTAATAAATTCTCCGGCTGTCCTAAGCCAACAGTTTATTGTAAAAAAAAACTAGCTTCTAGTCAAAAAATAAATTTTCATCCCTTAAATTAAAAATTTCTTTTTGCTTTGGGGGTTGATGGAAAAATGTCCCTCTATGGTGCTCTTTCGTTATGGTTATGATACAGACCATAAAATTGAAGTGTTGGAGGCATGACAAGCGAGAATCTTATATATAGATCCAGCAAGGGGATGAAAAAAGAAATTTTGCATTTCGGGTTTGAAGTTCCATATGAACTTTAAAGGGGAAACCACCACGAAGCGTCTTTAAATATTGAACCGATAGTCAGGCAGGAGGCTCGGTATGTAGATGAAAGCAAACGGTGCACGAGAAAATAGAAGCGAGGATGATCAAAGAAGATGTAATTTTTTTTTCTTTTTAATAAGGGTTGAAAGATTGTCACAGGGGTTGCAAAAACGTACCGGTGAGAAAACCGAATGGACTGAATTATTTCCCTAGAAAGATTTTCCAAAGAACATTCAGGTATTTTCAATTTTCTAAAAACAAACATCCCCTGGGAATTTTTCCATCCCTAGGGAATTTTTAAAAGTTTACTCGCGAGCAATTTTTTTTAAATTTCGCTTTTACTCTATTTCGATACACGATTGTGTCTACAAAAAGCTGGCCAGAACAAAAAATAATTGACTATAAATTATCGAATAATTATGCTCGTACGTTTCTTTTTATTAATTTTTATATTGCTTATAATTTTTTCCGTTTACGAAACTACTTCGTAGTTCGAAAAACAAATCATAACTATAATAAGAAAATAACTATCACGATAAAAAAATAAAAAATTATTTTATTGAAAAGAAACATCCCTATAAACGTCAACCCCTAAAAATAGAAACGATCTGGGCAGCCAATGAACAAAATTAATCCAACCGGAAGCGTCGAGATGAAATCTTAAACGAAAAAGTTCCCTAGGGCTGGTCGGAAATATTCCCGAAGGTCTGATTGAAAATGATCGCTGTGACCGAGAGAAAGCTCGTTATTCGTGAATAATAACCGAGGAAATTGAAATTCTGTGGTCCCTGGTTTTGGACCGGTACCTGATGGTCCAACGTGCCGAAAAAAATAAAAACCAGAAAACTCTCCCGAGTGAACTTGCACGTGCAGATACGTTTATTTTCAGGTATTCTCCGACGTCCAGATTATGATTTTTTTCAGATTATCGTACACGTTTACGAGTGTTGTTGACAGCCACTGATACTCGATTCGCGTTATTTCCTTTATTAGAGGCTGTGATCGAAATTCTTCTGGACAATTGCAAACGGAAATTCACGAACAAAAATCCACCGATTAATTAATTCATTGATTGATCAATTAAAACAAATGCTAAAACTTTTCTGATAAAATAAATTTACAAAAGTAATAATTTTATTATAAGGAGCGTGGTGGCTCGGTGAGTAGGACTCTGGCTTCGCACCCAGCGGGCCAGGGTTCGATTCCCGTAGCCGACACCAATGGAAAAAAGAAATTTTTTCTAAGTGTTTTTCTGCAATCCTGGCGGTTCGGATCCCTCCAAAACAAATGTCCAACAAAAACCTCGCTGTGAGGAGTGGGGGGTCGATGTTCGGCTGGGGTGCTCCCGCAAGGCGGTTCTCATCGCGCGGATGGTGACGCCTTGGTCGGACATCGGGTGGCCCATCGTCACAGTTGAGGAGGTGCCGACCCTAGGCGACTCTGGTGGACGTGCTTGAGTTTACTCGCATTGACACTGGGGGAGACTAGGTAGGTACCGACCTGTATCGGCGGAGGTTTTCTGCAGTTTCCCTCCGTCCGTGGCAAATGCGATACAGGGAGATTAGGGGGAATGCGAAACGGCTGCAGCCATGGTCGCGAATAAGAATGTCGGAGGATAGGTTGGATGAAAATGGTAGAATTGTAGAATACAGGTGTGTAAAAACCCGAAGAGGGTGTGCACGATAAACTCCCACATTATTAGTATTATTAATTTTATTATATTTTTATTTCAACAACCAATATTTATAAATTGGAAGTATTATCTCGTTTTATATTGTAATTAATCGATAAATTAATGAGTAAATTATATTTTATTTTGAATTAGCGAATTCAATGTACGAAATTTTAGTAATTAAATTAATTATAATTTGTTTATTTTTATTTTTTCAATTCGTATACATAATTTGTTTATATGACATCGTTTTTTGTTTTAATTAATTCATAGTTCAGTGTTATTAATTAATTGAGAAATTGTTTAGTGAATTATATGTAATTTCGAATCATTTAAATCATTTTAATAAAAACAACGGCGACCAGGTGCTAAGTATGACGGGGTGGTAATAATCCTTGACCATTTATTCCGAAAATTTCATCCCCTATTTTCCACCCCTCGTCATCTCCATATTGAAGTCACACAAGAAATCGTATAAGTCACGTACCAAATTAAATTCCACTTGCCAACGACAAACACCATCCCCACGAGGTTATATACATTATGTACGTCACGTGCGCGAAACATCCCTCGTTCTCTCAGTAAAATGTTCTTTCACCCTTAATATTCCAATTTTTCTTCTATCTCGAGAAAAAAAGAAAACCAAGAAGTAAAATTCTCAGCCTCAATCTCGCTTTATGAAAAGCCAACGAACAAGAATTTCATTAAAAACACGCAGCTTCGTAATTACCGACAAAGCATGAAAAGAAAAAAAGTGACAAAATTCCCATTAATTAAACAAATATTTCTGATTTAAAAAATATTGTCTACATTTTTCTTCTTTTTTTTGTCATCATCATCGAATGAACCCTGCTAATGTCCGACACTTAAAATGGCCAACGCTGTATAGTTGACATGCAGAAAAGTGAGTGTAGGATTACCTGGGTCAGCAGCATATTCGTTACGTTAGGGTGAAAGCCTTTGAGAGCCTGCTGGGAGTCAAAGAACCTTATGTACCTTCAGCCATAGATATATAAAATACATCAGGTACTCCGACTCTCTGAGGATATGATGGGGACATATATATATATATATATGTATATATTAGGGTACTCATTACTAGAGGATGAAGCAGACACCCTCGCCCCAAGGGCTTAATGATTCACGTAAATGTATCTAAGATTATTCGATCCTTGAGCCATCCGACGAAGGATACTGTAAATTATCCTTGCTCATTACAGGAAGCTTCGATAACGACGAAAGAAAAAACACATGAAAAAAACAAAACGAAATTTATTTTCAAATCGTGGTTGAATTTTTTTTGTCGATACTGCCACGCCCTAAGAACCTTTTTCTCGAACCTAGAAAGTCCTAGAGACTTTTAGATTAAAGCGAATGAAATATTCATTCGAGCTCGTGCGAACAGTTCTATTAGCAACTTTTCAACCCTTAATGGAGGCTCTTCGCGTCGTTGAATTTCCATGACACTTTGCACCCTCGAGAAGGGTGGAAACCCCTTGGGAAATATTTGTCCCTAGAGCCGAGGATCCGGCAGAAAAATTTCGCACACGTGTACGTTTCGAGTTTCGAAGTTTTTTATTCAACTGTCACTAAGTGCCAGCCCTTTGGCACTCGCACCCTAACTATCCCTCGTCTCCTTTGTCTCGCATACCAAGGGTGCAAAATGGTTTCACACTATGGTTCGATGCATTATCATGACACGGGATAAATACGGGACCTACCAACCCCTAATTGGGTCACTATGCATCGACTCACCCCATATTCGACCGAGCTTTGGGTGCAGGTCAATCGAACGAGAAACCACCCGATTGCCATCTTCCCTGATCCCGTCTTATTTTTAACAGTATCTTTATTATCTCGATCTATCGAGGGTTCCGGGCATTTGACATTTGATAGAAATAGGCTGAAACCAACCCTCTGGACTGACACGATGTCACTTATTTCAACCCCTAACATTATACCCTCGTCAACCCTTCGATCCATTTTCATTCATCCCTCGACATTCATACGAATATCTAGGTCACTTGAATAGACTCAAATTTGTTTATCATATTTTTTAAGGGGTTGTTTTACCCATTTTCACCATCTATTTATAACTACATTTTTTATCTCATAAAATATCAGAAATTAGAAAATTAAATGACGATTTAAAATTAAAAAGAAATAAATAAAAAGAAAAATTCAATTCCGAAGTAAAAATATATATTTACAAGGATTTTTATTTTTTTAGGTTATTTTGATTTAAATTTTTATTATCGCTAGCTCGAATACAACGCCAGGGTGTACATCGCCTCGGTGACTTGTTCGAGTCTCGTTAGTGCATGCCACTGCAACGACGATATAATGCGGTTACGTGGTTTCCGGACATAATGGATGATACAACAAGGAACATCGAGAGGCAGGATCCACCACTTTCACCCTTGGCTAGAGCCATCCTTACAATACTCAGAAATTTATAGACCGTGCGATACCACGTTATAATGAAATTTTGTCTGGGGGATGGAAAACGAAAAAATAAATGATAAGGGGTTGAAACGATAATTATCAACCGATAGTAACTGGGGATTTACTATCAAGAGATGCAACATGAGGGTTGAATAATTGGTAAAAATGGGAGCTCTGCGATTGTGCCTGACAAGGGGTGGTTTTTGTAACAACCCCGATAATCGAAAATTTAATTCGTTTCGTCGCATGGTAATAGTGCAGAGAAATAATTATTTGAAGGACAATTAATTCCTTGAAGAGAATATTTATTGGTACGTGAATGTAAAAGAACAACACCTTCCTCGTAGTGTAAGAGGTTTGCACTTGAAAATAAACGTGACCTGGTTGATGCAGAAATTTTCATTAAAATTCCATTTAAATTCAATTTTAGTTTATTTTCTTTGGTTAAAATAAAATTTCTCGAAATTCAGTATTATGCAACGGTTTTTTTCAGGTGAGGATAAAGTCGGGAATATTTTACGTCATGTGAAATTATAACGAGGGGATCGTGAATCACGGGAGATGGAAATATAAATTTTGAAAAAATGGTGGACCGAGGAAGATCGAGGCCGACGAGGGCGAAAATTCCACCCCCGTTGAATCTTCACGATGCGATACAGGACGAGGGAATGAACCAAAAGACTGCTAGAAGTGAGTGTGCGAAGTAAATTTTGTTGTTGTTTTTTTTTATTTTTATTTAATTAAGAAAACCTTTTGATTTTATTTTTTAAATAAATATATATAAAAAATTGTTAATTGAGGAAAATTACTTTTTTGTTATTTTAGTAAGACGAGTAGGTAATTAAGACTGTATTAGTCCTTGCACGATCCTTTCGTATAAATTACAATTGTTTCCCTCAAGACGAGACCCGGTTCTTTCGCCTCACTTCGCACAAGGGTGAAAGGAAACGACCGATAATTATCGTCCAGCTGGGGAGCAAGAGAATAATAAACGAAACCCAGAGATAACGATCCCTCTTTGAACGAATAAAAAAAGGAAATCTACCACTTTTTTCAAAATAAAAAATATTTATCACATTTTCTGTTTTTTTCCTCAGCAAGAAAACAAGTCAAATCTCGAGTACTTTTATTTATTCATTTATTTGTGTTTTTTATTTATTTGTTCTCAAACGAGAACAAAGATATTTTGAAAGATTGTCAAAACAATTTTGTAAATTTTATTTGTTTATTTTGTTTTATCTGGAACGAGAAAGAAAATATTTTGAAAGATTCTCGAGTGAACTTTTCATTTGATATATTTAGTATTTTGATCCTTCGATTTGTTCTCGGTGGTTCTTCCTTAATCGGGAAAAAAAGTATTGAAGAACGACCTGCTGCTTCACGAAGCTGTTATCAAGAATGAATCCGAGTCGGTACGGAAAATACTGAGGGAAACGGTCGATGTCGATTCCAGGAATAACGTGAGTATAATTTTGGTCCATGAATGATGAATGAGCCTGTATAATTTAACAGTCGCGTATGTATCTTGGTCACATAACCGATGCCAGAATAATTTGACGAGCTTACCCTTCTCCAGTACGGACGTGCTCCGATTCACTGGGCAGCGTCGCGAGGCAACACCGCGATAATAGAGATGCTGATTCAAGCCAAATGTGACATCGAAGCGAGGGACAAGGTAAATTTGCTTCGGAAAATATTGCGTGATGTGAATTTTGAAATATTACCAAAAAAAATGCCGTGATGCAAATGACCCCTATTTCCTCTGACGTGAAGCATAATGCGTATATAGACGATTTTTTTATTTTTCTGGTACGATAATTTAAAAAATTGTAAAGATCCTAGTGATTTTTTCGGGGAATGGTAATTTATTGGCCAAAAGTTAAAAAAACGGGAAAAATATCAGATTTTTCGATTTTTCGGTTGTAACACGCCAAGAATTATGAATAAAAATTATATATTCGTATTGTACAGGAAATTTCCGATCGTCATACATGCGCATAAAGTTATTGTAGTAAGGAAAAAATGAAGAATCTTATTTACCATCATTTTTAATCTTTCACGACTCTATCCGAGTCGACATTTTCCGTAGATTACGAATACACCATTATGGTTGTTCGAAAAAAAAAATCACGAATGTCAGTGTGTGATGCAATTGACCCCTATGTCCCCTAATATAAAGGAAAATACGTCTACTTGACGCACGATAGAGAGAATTCAATGTATTTTTTGTTTTCCGTGGAAATATCGACAGTTCGGCATGAGACCCTTGCACATGGCCGCCTGGTACGGACACCAAGAGGCTGTCAGGATGCTGATTAATGCCGGGGCGAGCGTGGCCGCGGTGAACAAGGCAAGTTGTACGAGCGATATACGTTCGAGTATATCGACAGGATTCTAATAAGCTCGTTCGAATCCCCGCAACGAGATCAAAGAAATTGTAACGAATTTTTACATCGTGAGGAAAATCACGAAAACATTATTTGGAATTTTCAATTTTTTGATAAAATAATGAAAATAATATTTGCACCGACTTGAAATTTTTGAAAATATTTAGAAATGTATGTGGATCGTTGGAAAATAGTTGTCAGAGTAGTGGTAATTTTTTAAAATTAATTTATTTGTTTATTTTGGTGGTCCAATTTAGCAGCCTAGCCCACATTCCCTAATTTCCGGCCAGATGCATGCACCTCGAATTTATTCCGTCGCACGGTTCTCCCACCACTACTGGTTACCCGACATAGCGTCGGCTTACCGTCAAAACCACCTGAGGAAAAGACGATACGCCCGAGAGAGCCCAAGTGCTTCGAGTAATCCGGACCACCAAGACGACCGACAAACCACTCCAACCCAAACACGAGCACTTTGCGTTACGAAAAACTTTGCCAACTTTCTCGCCTTCTTTTCCCAACGGATCTTGTTTCCTATATACCAGGCATCCATTTTACGTCTCCCATAAATATTGGACATTATGTCAAAGAAAAATCCACCCTCGAATAAATCTCAAATTCAAAATTTATTTTATATTTTAATCTTCATATTATTTTTATTATCGATAGACGAGATCATTAAATTATTCATTTATTATTACAAATAGAAATTTCAAATAAATAACTATTTATCGTAAAAAGATTTTTCAAAATTCCAACGGACTTGAAATAAATTTTGTTTGAACTGCCAAAAATCATAGAGAAACGCAAAAAAATCCAATTTCGAAAATTGATTTATATTTTCATTTATAATATTATTAGAAAATTGAACCATTATTAAATTATTAAATTGTTATTACGGGTAAAAATTTGAGACGCTTTGTTCGATATGAAATCAAATGTTTTCAAATTCGAGCAGACTTCGAAATAAATATTCAAAACATTTTCAAGAATTGCCTCGAACGTATTTTTTGTTTTTCAATGCTTCAGAAACAATATACCCTGTTGATGTGCGGTTCGAGAGGCAACAGCGTTGCTGTAGTAGAGTACCTGACCGAGGCTGTCGAAGCCCTCAGGGTCGATGCAACCGATTGCACCGGTGCAACAGCACTTCACCACGCAGCTGTCGCCGGGCATCGAGATGTCATAACATGTTTAGCAAGAATTCCAGCGATTGAATTGAATGCGAGGGATAAAGTGAGTTTGAGCGTCTCCACATTGAAAAATAAAAACTTTTTTTTTATTTTAAAAAATCTAATAACATTATTTTTGTTGTTTTTTACCCACTGTGAATTTGAAGAAAGGACAAACACCGATGCACTGTGCGTGTGCCGAGGGCCACACCGAGGCTGTCGAAGGGCTCATAGCACTCGGTGCTGACGTTAATGCTCAAGATGAAGAGGGTAACACACCCTTACACGTCGCAACAGGAACGAGACACACGAGTATCGCTCAAACATTGTTAAAATCTGGTGCTAACACCGAGCTCGGTGACGAGGTACTCATCAAATCCAATAAAAATTTGTATTTTTTAATCAACGAAGAAAAAATCTAAATTGGTGTACAAATTTTATAATGGGATGAATTTGAAAATTTCAATATTAATTATTTTTATTTTATAACCATCCCCATTATTCCTGAATTATTTTCATTATAACAAATTCCAATTCAATTTTATTTAATTTTATTTAAATTAAATTAAATCAATTATTTATAGATTGGTGTTAATTATTTTTGTTCTCATTGCACGAGTCCTTGTGTAGTTTTTTTATGATTATGTTAGTACTATACGGAGAACGTGATAGAAAAATAAGAATGAATGAAACGTAAACATTTTATACAGATTGGACTGACGGCCCTTCACGTTGCCGCGAGCCAGGGCTGCAAGGGAATTCTCGAATCGATACTTCAACATGGAAATATCAATAAGCAATGCAACGTGAGTGACATCGAAGAATTTAAAACACTTTTTTTAAAACAGCTCTATTTTGAGCTCACGTGGAATAAATAGAACGAATTTGGTTTTATTAATATCTTATGTGGGTGTTATTGCTATTTTTTAAATATTGATCATTGAATGAAAAATCTTTCAGGTTGGCAATACACCACTTCACCTGGCGTGTCAAAACAATGAGATCGAGACTGTTGAAATATTGATAAAAAAGGGAGCTGATCCAAACTGCCTGAATCTGGTGAGTAGCAATATAAGTGCAAAATACATTTTTTTAAGGGAGCTTTCCAGTGTGACAGCCCGAAAAATCGCTGTTTTTCGCGATTTTTTTTAAAGAAAAAATAATCTAATCGGTCTGGTTTTTTTTGTATATTAATTGGGTATTGAAGAATACAAAACAATTTCTTAAAGATCGATTTATTTATTAATTAATATCTATAAAAATGATGAAACAATTGTTGCAGAAAATGCACTTGGATGTGGTCTCCACGTTGGGGGTCACAATTTTGATCTGAAACAAAAAACACAAAAAGATTATTGATCGGTATATAATTGGCTTTCGTGCTATGGAGGCTTTTTTTTTGCAAAAATGGCGCCGGTTTGAACAAAAAGTATCGATTTTAGCATTTTTTTTGGCAGTTTTTTTTACAAAAAAATAGGAAGATGTCAAAAAAAAAAGCTTCCATAGCACGATAAACAATGACGTTAAGAATATTGTGTAAAAAATTCAACTCGATAGCTTTAAAACTCTGCTTTCCAAGTTGGACACCGTTTTGAAAATTGCTGTTTCGAGAAAAACGCGTTCAAAGTTTCAAGTGAGGAAATTTTAGGTAAATCGTTTACTTACGGTCAATCAGCGATGCCAGGTCCATACAATATCCCTTCTGCTTCTTCGAAAAGATCGTGCTCAATGGATTGTTCAGTCCGACGAGCTGTCCTCGCCTCTTTGCTATCCAGGGACGCCCGGCGGTTTGCTTGGGTGATGCGCGCATTCTTGTACTTAGCGGCGAAATCTGCGGCGCTCGGCCCTATCGTGCATCCCATCGTCTCCAAAATTTTTAAAATTGGGTCGTAACCTTCATTGAAGGTGCACACAGCACACTGCGTAGCGATTTCTACTATCTGCTTGCCGCAGAATACGTGCTTTGGGGCTAGTTGCCACACACAGTGATTGAAGCTCTCGTTATTGTTTTGAGTGTTCGCGCCCGTACATCGTTCTAAGAGATCCTCCGTTGTTAGATCATCGTAAATCGGCTTTAAAACTTGTTGTACGTCTTCGTCGAGTGATGGTGGATGGGTGTACTCCTCTCCTGTGGCCTCGACCTTGCGCCATTCGCACCACGAATCTTCTCCCGGAGGGCAATACCTACTCATGCTGAGGATTTTCATCAGTTGAGCTTTTGTGATGAAATGTAGCCCATATGGCTTTCCTCATATTTTCCACGGAATTGGAATTTCGACGAACTGCCAAGCCATAATATTCGGAGAGATTTGTCAATAATTTTAACGTCAATTGCGCTCTTTTCGGTTCAACAGCAGTTTTTTTTGTTTGATTTTTTTTAGTTTTCGGAGTACTCGAACGAGATCCTTTTTTTCGGTTCACTCTCCATTGCTTTGTCTTCGATTTGCTTTTTGGCCTTTTTTAGTTGAACTAACCTTTTTCTTGCTTCGTTTCCTCTTTTATATACTCGCTTTTTCACGTGCAAAACGCATTCCTTTTTTTTACCGTCAAATCGTCACCGTACGGCTTGGCTTCTAATAACATCTTGAATGTTTTTGTATCGCCGTCTCCTATATAGAAACCGTATTTCGCGTTGTGCAATTCTTCTGATCACTTGAATATTTCGATTATACCGTCGACTTCCATTTTTCCCGCGCTGCCTTCGTGATTGACGTTGCATTCGGATTCATGCGTCTCAAACCACGCCTCGTACTCGGGTGTTCCCTCTTGTCCTTTCCAGAATGCACAAGCCTTGCAGAAACTTGATTTGACAGCAACATCCAAAACTTTGTTGGTATATTTTCCAATCACGGACACGATACCCATGCGCGACATGAAACCGCGTTTCGACCACGATCCATCACCGGACACCGTCAGAATACCGCCCCGATTTTCTGCTTCCAAAGTTTTTTCCTTCTCTTCGGTACCTGCTTTTTTCACGACGGCCTCGTATATTGATTTCGCTGCAATCTGCAGGATTTTCACGATTCCATAATAGGTGTTATTATAGAAGTTTGCAGTTAAATCCATCAAGGCGATAAAATTTCTAATGCCATTTATGCCGATGCCGACCAATCGCATGGCAAAGCAGAAACGACGGTTGATTTCATAAGCATTTTTTATCAAAGGACAAGAATCTATCTCGGCCGGATCTGGACACGAACACTGAACACAAATTTTAAAGCCCAATCCGCGAATCGATTTTTTTTTAAACTTCACGTCGCTATTACACTTTTTGCACTTCAACAGTTCCTGAAGAGCGCCGAAAACCAAAAAGAACTCCAAAATCACATAGCTAAACGTTTGATCGATTCGGACTTCAAACTCTGGACTCTTGTTCAAGATTTTTGCTGCCGAAGTGCTCGCAAACGTTAGATCCGTTTCGATATCGTGTCGATTTGTTCCCTTGAAACCCGCGGATCTTTTTCGTTCGTTTCGCGGATGTCCGCTTCTCGAGCCTTTTCTATCCTGCCACGCACATTTCTCTTTCGTAGATCTATCCATTTTGAATGTCGAAACCGAACTGAAAGACGAACCGGACTCACGTTGGAAGGTACACGAGCAGGTAGGAACGAGACAATAGAAATAACGGTCGCACGGGCAGACGGCCGACGCGGCAGCTGTAGCGCTCCGTTGCCTTCTTCCAAGAAATGCTGTACAGTAACCGAAATAATCTGAATTTCGGCATGAAAATTTCAGGGAATATTCGGAAGAGTGTATACTATTCGATAAAGCAAAAAAAAATCGATTTTTTGAAAATTTCACACTGGAAAGCTTCCTTAAGGGAATTCGCTGATCAGAAATTCGAAAATTTTGAACTTTACACGTTTTTCCATCATTCGGCCATAAATTGCAACAAACAAAAGACGAGAAGATGATATTCGTAACTTAAGAATGATTTCCGATCGAAAAGGGTAGAGAAAATTGAAAATTGTTAAAAAAACGGGGTTTCACTTTTTCGCTCGATTTCTCGAATACGTCGAAAAATCGATTTTTCAAAGAGCTGTATCTGTGTTCGCGTTTGCAGCACGCGAAATTGGTCAAATTACTTTTTCAACAGCTCGCCAAGACCTGAAAAATGAGCCGAGAATCGTCCAGATCGGTCAATTTTTGTGGCCGTGGCGAAATCTCAAAAATCGCGGTTTTTGGTGGGAAAGGGGTGTGCCCGCAAAAAATGAGTCCCGGTGGGGGGGAAATTTTGTTTCTTAAAAATAATTCCAAATCAGTCCTATTCGATCGGAAATTTCCCGCACATTGCAAAAATAATGATTATTCTTACGATAGTTTAAAACCAACGGGCGAAAAACCAAAAACACTGTAAAATTTCGGATTTTTTCAACTTTTTACCTATCGATTATTATGCAAGAGAAATACAACTGCGATATTCATGATGAGCAGGAAATTTGTTAAATCATAAGTCCCTGCCAAAATTTGTTCAACCTGAACAGCAATTTAAAAAAAACATTGAAGAGTGTATGTCAACAAAAACGGAGCGAATAATTTAAAAAAATTGCGAATAAATTTTTCTCAAATTTTGTTTTAAAGGGTATAGCTTTAGCCATTCGTCCGCTACTAACGGTAAGGTAAGGTAAACAAGAAGTGCGAATATGCAACTAAACTCGACCGAACCATGCACACATGTCTATATACGTAGCGCTTCCAAGTTCCAAACAGCGAACACTCAGTTTCTCACGTTTCAAGCGCATTCAGGTGGATTCAATACCTGAATTTGAAACAAATTGAAACAATAGCGCCATCTAATGAATTAAATTCAGAGTCCTAATATTATTCGATAAGACTAATTATTACCAATAACAATTCCCGGTCTATCTTCCTTACCATTTAATCATTATTTATTTTTTATCATCCCAAGACAACACTAACGCAATAAGAAATCTCTTACCGCAATTAAAATAATAAAAACAATGACACGAAAATTTGTTTAAATAATTATCGACAAAAATCAGTTTTTTCTTCAGGTAAATTAAATTTTTAAAAAATGAATTGCCTCGATATATCGAAAAATTGATATCGATTCCTGATAATAAATTATTATAAAAAAACATTGTTTATAGTTGATTGATTAATTAGCTTCCGGCAAAATTAGGACACGAGCAACATCGGTTAGTTAGTTGCCGCGTAACAATACGGTTCGCGTACAATGCTCAATCATCCACGTATTTTCAGCGACTACAATCACCGATCCACATTGCAGCGGAAATGGGTCACACGGATATTTGCAAACTTTTGCTCGCTGCCGGAGCAAATATCGAGCAACAAGAGAAGGTAAAACAGAAATTTGTTCTTTTCATTTTTATCGTTATTTCGTTTATCGTTTACCGTGCTCGGAGCGGGTCCAGTGATAACTTTTGCCGCACGTGAGGATGTTCAGTAGTACGAGTCGGCGTGCAGTCTGACACGGTCTTTGCTGCACGAACGAACTACGTGACTTTACATTTACTCGAGATTTCATTTTATCCACTCGACCTCTTTGCTCCAACGACTTAAATTATTTATGAAGTGAAAGAAAAGGGGTAAAAAAAGTCCATTTATTTACAGAGTGGCAGGACACCTCTATACATAGCCGCAAGGGGTAGTTTCACCGCCATCGTCGATATGATCATAAAAACTTCGCGATTGGATTATCCTACTCCGGTAAGAATGTATATATCGATTATTTTCATAAAATTAATACGTTCTATTTTTTTAAATTTCATTATCAACCCCTAATCTTTTGTTTATTAGAATCAAAAAAATCTGCCAAAAAGAAAAATTTAACACACACACACCCCATGATAAGTGTAACAAAAATGATGTTTTATTAAAATCAAAATGTTCCAAAAAAAAACTACCCTAAACCAAATATTCGAAACAAGTCCATTAATAAACAGTCGATAATTAAAATTTCGAGCAAAACAAAGAGAAGATAACGTGACAAAGGGATGAAAATACGATTTTCAAGGAGGACTCGAATTCGGACAGGGAGGCGAGAGAATTAACTACGGCACGTCGTCGATGGTGGGAGGAAACTCACGGAGGTAGTAGCAACAACGGTAGCGCACTTTCAGAGCACGTTCGTTCGATCCTCTGGAAACTCGCCTTCAAACAGCTCGGCCCGAACGATTGGAAAAAGCTTGCTCTACATTGGGCCTTTGCTCACGACCAGATCACCGCCATCGAACATCAGTACACCGGTAAATTTTATTTATTTATTTTTAATTGACAATTAGCAAGAAAAGAGATTAGGAGAAAGTCAACGACCGAACGACACTGAATGCACCAGTTCTCGTCCGATCACTGTTAAGCAGCATTGGGCACGGTCAGTACTTGGATGGGTGACAAGAGATTAGGAGAAAAAAAATGGTCGTGACAAAGTTGCAATACGCACATCAATTAAATTAAAAATTATACAAAAATTTGACGTCGAATTTTAATGCAATGAGCCATGGGGTGACCTTTGAAAAGGACGATAAAAATGCACTCGTAGGTCCGTCGAGTTGGAAGGAGCACGGTTATCGAATGCTTCTCATATGGACCTCTGGCCTGAATCCTGAAAGTCAACTCATCAAGGAACTCTATGATGCATTAACGATTATAGGAAAAAAATCGGTTGCAGGTGAAACAAATTTTTTTTATTTTTATTTGCAACATCTTTAATTTAAAAATAATTATTCTAATCAACGATTTTTTTTCAGAAACGATACGCAAGCAGCTGGAGCAAGACAATGGTGATAAAACGAAACCGACCAAGCAACGCTGCAACAAGTGCTCTATAGCCTGAATCCGTCCCATTGGAATTTTTTCTGGGGATAATTGGGTACTCCAAGGTGCTATTTTTCGAAAAAGAAAATTTTATGGGTCAAAAAAAAGGTCATAAAATAAATTTTTGATCAATCGGTCATTGAAGAATAGTTTTTGGCTGGATCGAATTGCGAAAACATTCAAAGTATCGATGTATCTACGTAAAAGGGCGGAAAAAATCTTTGAAACTTTCAACGTAAAAAAATGGTCAGACTTGGCGAAAAATCCGTCCGAGTCTCAGATCGGTTAATTGGATTTCCGATTATAAGACAGAACGATTTTCAATCGAACAGCCTAATTAACGTAACGAGAAAGTACGAAGATATTTCGACGGTGTACATATCAATGTTATAGAATAAACAAAGAAAAATATTGAAAAATAGAATTTAAACAAAAAATTGAAAATGGTAATTTCATTATTTTATCAATATTTATAGATTTAAAGAATACTACGTACCGGTATGATTCATGGAAAACAGAATTTGTTGGACACGCAGAAAGAAATCCATTCAGCAATCGCGCATCATCGACGTCGCAGGGCTGACTGAAAATTTATTGGACAATTTTCCTTTTTCCTACCTGTGACTCCTCTTCGTCGAGACGTCCGTCTCAAATTTATAACGATGATTTTAATTCGCGAAATAAGAAATTCAAAAAACTTAGTTTTCTCGTTTTTACAACAAAAAATTCTTTTTAAAATTTTTTCTCCACATATTAAAAAAGTGTTGAAAATACAAAAATTCAATCGTGATAAAATTTAATAAAAAGATATATTTAAAAAAAAGAAACGATATTTAATTTGTCACGTGGGACACGACGAGGAATCTTATTATTACTGCAATAAATCGAGACGACAAAATTTCTATTAAAATGTGAAGATTTATTTAATCTGTATGATTTCTCTCATGCTTTTTTACTTTTTGTTCGTTCCTTTACTATAAGGATAACGCGATTCTCTCGTTCTGCTTTATCCCCGTCGACGACGAAATTCCATTCATAATAACAAAATATTACGAATAATAATTCAACGTGGGACAGAATATTAATGTTTTTGTTGTTGTTTTTTTTTCAATTGTCGTATCGACGATGATGGGGACGATGGCTGTGACAATGTAGTAATTTTTGTATCTCCTCATTACTATAAATATTACTCGTAATTATTAATCGATAATTATTATTATTATTTATTATTACTATTATTATCGTTATAATCGCGTCTCTACGACAGCGAGCAACGGCAATTAATAGAAAGGACAGAAAAATTATTCACGACAGCGACGAACAACATTTTTTAATTCGTAATTCGAGCCAATTTTTTTTTTCGAAATTTGTAATTTTTTGTTACCAATGCCACTGTCATTTTTCTATGGTATTCGATAAATTTTTTCCACCGACTGGAAGATGTCACGGCAAGAGGACGAGTGTCAAAATATATATATATAAATATCTATATATATCGGACGATTTGAAGAGGATCGGGAAGGAATAAGTTCGCCAGCTCGTGTTATTTTTCTGTTTTTGTTTTTTTTTGTTTTTTTTTTTCAAATTTGGGATGCTTACCTCATCCCATCGTTTTATCGGTCGCTACATCTACACCGTTCATACTTAAACCCTTAAACTTATCGCGGTTCGAAGCACTTTTTTTGAATTTTCATTCGAGCCAAAAAAAAAATGAAAAAAAAGAAGAAGCAAAATGAAAACGTCAATTTTCGGTCGGAATATCGAAGTACGGTTAAGTTTCGATCGCGGCGTACTCGCCGAGGCAATGTTGTCGCTCTGATCTTTGCACCATGATTTTTTTTGTAGGAATTAATTTTGAATTTTTATTTTTTTTATCTTTTATTTTTTTGTTAATCGGGTCGATAGTCCTCAATTTTTGTGCGAGTCTGCGATCGTTCAAGAAGCTGTGACGATCGAGTCTACGAAAATGATCGTTCAGCGAGTTACCCGAGTTATTTAAAAAATAAACGACGCGTTTTGGCCCAACTTTATATTTCTTTTAATTCAAAATATTCTTTCTTTTTACTATTTTGAGAAGTAAAAAAGAAACCAAAATCAAAGAGAGAAAGCGACAAGAAATTTGAACGTATAAACTAAGGAAAAAATCAGCTGCATTTAGCTCCTCGAGTCACTCTGTCCCTCGTCGTTTCTTTGTTCTCTTGTTTCCCGCACGAAATTTATTTTCAAAATAGTCCAAAATTCAAAAATCCCCGTATCGAGGGAGTTTGGAGTCTCGGGGGGGGTAGGTTCATCCAGGACACGAAAAAAATCCTCGTCGTGTATTTTCTTCGATTCTGTTTTTTTTTCATGTTTCCTGATTTTTTTTTCATTTTAGTCTCGATTTACGTTTTTTTTGTTCGCTTCAGCGAGCCGACTCGCGTTATACGGTATAATCGCAGGGGTTGGGGGTGGAGGATTATCATACAATATGCTGGGAGTGGAGAACAGGACGAGAGGATTTTTCCGCATTTTTTTCTCCTCTAACTCTCGTTCGAGGTAGAATTATTATTATTATTATTCTGTTCTTTTTTTTTGCTCGTCGTTTTTTTCCGGGGTGGTTCTTTGTCCGCCGCATTTTTTGTTGATTTTTCTTTTTTGTTGCATTTCTGCTTTTGTTCGTTTCTTTGTTTTTAATCGTCTTCCTTAGCGACGATAGGGATGATAATTGTTCATGTTGGCCGAGGATCCTGTGTAACCCCTTTGGGGACCGCCACCCCCGTAATTCTCGTTCGTACCTGGAGCCGCTGGAATGCTAGCGAGGGTCGAAGATCCGTAGCCTGTGCCTGTTAGAATCGCACAAAACAACGTGATACTGACGGGGTGCTTGTGTGCATGTTGTGTGTATCGAATTTTTTTTTGTTTTTTTTTTCCTCGATCGAGGCTTCTCCCTCTCTCTCTCTCTCGCGACTCGTGCCAGTGGGGAAATTTTGGATCCGGTCATCAAGGAATGAGACAGGAAAAAATGACGTAAATTTTTTAAAATGAATTTATCGTTTCAAAAAAAAATCGCGTATTTAGGGGTTGTCCAAAATAAGGGTTGTTTTTTTAATCGTTTCCCTCGAGATTCGGGGAACCAGTACGACATTTTTCCAATAACCTTGAGACCACTTTCGATTGATTTGAGACATTTTGAAAAAAGCCACCCCTAAAACTCAGAATTGAAAAATTGTCGAATTCCTTTTTTTTTAACTAGGAAGAATAAAGTGTCGGGAGGAAATCGAGGGACATACGAGACACCGTTCGTTCGGCGTTGAATCCAGAGTAATCCTTCTCCCATCGTTCGAGCAGCCGAAGATATCCGATCGTAAATTGACGACGATTTACAACGAGCGAGTTAAGATTAAAAAAATATACGAAGCTCTCGATTAATTGAGAACGAGAAAGATAAAACAGAGAAAAATTAATAATAATCGGTCGTTACAACTGCGATTATGTACTATCGATTAACAAGAGACTCTCGAGCCTCGTACTAAGCTCTAAAATACGATTTAATTAATTATTTAAATTTAGTAATTATTCAATAATTGCTTAACGAAGAGAATCGTTACGAACTAGTAACTAAAGCAAAAATCGTCGATTAATTTTCCTCTTTCTTTTTTCAACTTAGCTAATTCTTATTTTTAATATCGATAATTTTTTGTTTGTTTTCTTTCTTTCTTTTTTCGAAATTTTCGTTAAACTTAAATACTTATGAAAAACTCGAAGATCTGTACAAAAAATAATCCAATACTCGGAATGTTGTGGTTGAAAAATAAAGATATTTAAACCTCCCTTAATTTTATCTCGAAATTATTTATCGACTATGAATTTTCAATTATTATTTTTTTCCCAGACTTGGATCTTTTTTTTCTTCATGCATTCCGGTATATCTTAGGCATACGTCTCATTCTCTCACCCTCGCCTCTTTCGTTCACTGGACTTATTTTCGTTCAATTTTTTGGCTCACTACCCTCCTTCTTGATTTTCGAAATCCTCTGTGTTCAACACCTAGCGTCTGTATGGATGGTAGTTGGTGTGCTGGACGAGGGAAAATCTTTGGGGTCCCGGTGCAGCGTCACCGTTGCTCAGTAAGAAGGACGCGGGGCTCGGAGTCTCCGCTATTTTGAATTTCGGAATGGGGGAGGGTTCTGTGGAGGGAAAAATGAAGAAAGGAAGAAAAAGAATTTTTCACAGTGAGATATGAAAATGGAGAAATAAAGAGGGTCGAGTGGAGAATTTCTTTTTTTTTCTGGCGCAATCGTAAACTACCCTTATTTTACTAGGGGGATGATTCGTCGAAAAAAATCGAAAAAACGAAATTTTTCGAGAACAATTTCTTTGTTTTTTCGATTTGATCCTTGCGAACACCGAACTTGCACAGATGAACGTCGAAATGTATTACTACAACCCTTTTCTGCATAAGTCGAATGATGTTGAAAAATATTTAGTTCGTTTTCATTTTTTTTACCTTTTATGTTGTTAAAAAAAATTTAATATTACTTCATACGAATCTGTGAGCCCGGTTTTCACACGAGGGACGCGCTCAAAACACTGCACCGTGTGTGTGACTTAATTTTAGAAAAATATTTTAGAAAATACACCTCGTACGCCACCCATGCTCTCGTCGCAAAAAAAAAACAAAAAAAAAAGAGCGAGGACTTTGAACTCGCGCAATTGAAGATTAAAAAAAAAGTAAAAAAAATACAGTGGACCACCTCTAATTTCACTTGCCCGAGTTTCTTTTTTCTTTCGTTTTTTTTGTTTACGTTCAAACGTGGAAAAATTTTTCTCTTCTTTTTCTTTTTTCGTGTTTCGAAAAAAAGGAACCAAATCTCTCGCAGTACAAAAACTACGTACTCGACGAGTTTGCAATAAAGGAAGCGGCAAAAAAGAAAGCAGAAGGTTAACGTCAACGATCGAACGTCGATTTGTATCGACGATTATTTTGTTCGTGCTTTTTCTTTTTTTTTTTTTTAATATTTTTTTCAACCCCTTTCACGAAAGTCTATTGTCACAACGAATCGTCATTTTTCAAATTTCTTTCTCGTTATTTCAACACACAACGCTTTGCGTCCTTCTCCACCAATTACCTTTCGCATTTTGACGTTAACGCGATCGATTTTTTTCTGTTTTTTTTTAATCTCCAGAGTTCATAGAACAGTCGTGATTTCTGTTTAAAATTTTTTTTTTTATTATTTTCTCTCTCGCAACAACGGGGTGTCACTCGTTCATTCACTCACGGGCTCGCTAATCGAGGAAACTTTGCCACAATTTTTTTTTTTAATAGTTTTCTGTCGTTATTTTTTTAAAAAAACCTTTCCGTTCATCCGAAAATATAAATTTATGTTCCTTCAAAATAATTTCATCAATTTTTTTCCACCGTTTAGTAATCTTTTTTTTTAAATAAAAAATAGAAAAAGAAATAGTAATTTTTAAAAATCCATAAAATTTTATGTTCTTGATTCGAAATAAAAAGAAAAATTGCATAAATTTTTTTTTTTAAAAGTGGCAAAGCCTCGCAAAAGTTTTTCCTTCGTCGATCAATTAATTTGTCATTTTATGGAAATTGTATACGAATATATGTATATATACATATAAATATTAATGTCAATATAGATATACACGGTGGCGAGAATTCCAAAATTTTGGAGAATCGTGAAATAAAACACGAAGAAAATTAAACGATAAGAGAATCGAGAGGGGATCATCGATAATAACGCCTGTGCAGTGTTTTAAGTCGACAATAAGCGTAGCAAGGATATTGGGCAGTGATTAATTGATATATATTAAACAGTGTGTAGTTCTAAATAACGATTGAAGATTTTACATTGAAGAAAACAAACAAACAAATTGTCGTGGTTTTCGTGATTTTTTTTAAAGAGGATAGTTGGATTAATGGGCTAAAGAGGGAGGGAGGGAAGGGATGGATCGAGGAAGGGGGAAAGAAAAAAATCTATATATTATTTTTTTTCGACCCAAGTGAAATATGTTTTCTTTTCTTTTCATTTTCTTTTTTTCCACCATCGTTATTATTATTATTCTTGTTGGTTTTTCTGTTTAATAATTTTTCTCATAAGCTAATATATATATATATATACCAGTGTATGTACTTTTACGAATAATGATCCATTTTTATCTTGTTGTTGTTATTTTTCTTTTTTTTTTGTTATTCATTCACTATATTATTATTATATATAATAATATTAATAATAATAATAATAATAATAATAATAATAATAATCACCAGCTAATTGTAATAATCATATCAACTTATTTATCATTATATCGGTATGTTTATATATATATATATATATATATATATATATATATATATATATATATTTGTTTATTTATTTATTTATGTGTATATATATATTTATATAGATCATTATATATCATTATCGTCATTAATATTACTGATAATATTAATATTATAATATCTTAAGTATCAATTAATCAATTAATCCACTAGAAACACCGTTAAGTATATTCATAATGTATATATATATATGTATGTATATATATATATATGCTTGTGTGTATACATATATATATATATATTTGTTGTTGTTTGTTTATCCATCTCAATAGTAGTTTGTAGTAGTATAGTAATAGTATAGTAGTAGTTGCAGTAACGTAGTAGTGGTTGAAGTAATGGTAAGTAGTAATTATGTTTGTTGTTTGTTGTTTTTGTTTTTGTTGTTGTTGTTGTTTTTGTTGTTTTTGTTGTTTGTTTATCGTTTCGTCGGGAACGAGGGCGATTTTTGGGGGGTTTCGAGGGTGGGAGGGGCGCGAGGGAGTGGAGGGAGCAGATATACTCGTGTTTATCGTTAACAACGTGCTTAGTACGAAAAAAAAAATCTTACGGGGTTAGAACGATTTTTTTTTTGTGAATATTTCATCTCGACCAATTTTTGTTTGGTTGTTTGATTTTTCGCACACGGTCGCTCTCATACGTCACATTCATGTCGCAGTTATTTTTGCTTGTTGTTTTTTTCTTTTTGGTTTAATAATCAATTTTTTGTTTATTTTCCTTTCTTTGTCCCAGTGGTGGGGTTTTTTCCCCTTTGACTTTCGTGAAGTTTTTTTATTTATTTTTATTTTCACACGCCTCGCGACGCAGAGAAATATTCGTCGGAAAATTGGCCAAGCTGGTGAAAAGGAAAAAATTGACAAATTCGCTATCCACTCTCTCCCTCCTCTCGGATTTTTTGTTCTCTCTGTTTTTTTTGGGGGGTGGGGGCCAAAAACGAAAATCTCACTCGACGAAGTACGAAGATGAGATCGTTATTTTGTATTTATTTTTTTTCGATTTTTTGTTCGCCTTTTTTTGGAAATATTGCCATTTTCACGTTGGTCATTCGCGCTTCGTAATTATACACTAACGTTTTAATTATGATTTCTTCATTAAACTGTATCTTTTTAATTCCTATTTACGCTCTATGCTCTCTCTCTCTCTCTCTCTCTCTCTCTCTCTCTCTCTCTCTCTCTCTGCCTCCCCCTCTCTTTCGTTCTCTCCGACGACGTGGTCGATAATTTTTATTTCCCCCTTCTTTTTTTTCTTTTTTTTTAAGTTTCCTCTACTTTGACGCGGGCACGTTTCGTTACGTTTTCCTTTCGTTCGTTATTGTTTCTCGTTCTCGTAAACCTTAAGACCTTAATTCCGAGACTTGGCAAACCTTAGAATCTGCTGAGGCGACGAGGCGCCATTTTGTATCGTTTAAAAAATTGGGTTTTTATTATTCTTTCTTCTCGTTTATCTAACGTACAGGTAAGTTAAATGCGAACGTTTACGAATTAATTTTTGTTTCTTTTTATTACGTAGAAAGTGTACGAAGCTTTTTCGATCTTCGTTTCTCGAAACTTTCACCCCCTCCACCCTTAATTATTTTCTGTTATTTTTTTAAATTCTTTCCTCTCGATCGTTCGCGCTCATTTTTTTTAATTATTTTTTTTAATTCTTCATCCTCGTTCATTCACACATTCGCGCACTAAATATCTCGCGTTTTTTTAAATCTCTGGACTTACGGACAAATTAATTTACAACGACTAATCTCGACGACGACTTAGATGAATTCCTTACGTTTTTTTTTCTTTGCTTGAATTATTATTTTTTTTCTCTTTTCTGCGATTAAAAGTTACGGAATAATTATGATTCTCAAGAGAACACAATGGTTGGCATTTGTCGGTTCGTTAAAAATATTTTCATTTTTTTCTCTCTCTCTTTCTCTCTCTCTGTCTTTCTTGCTCTTGCTGCTTTTTTCCACTCTCCCCCGCCGCTCTATTCTTTTTAATACTTCTATGTCACTGTCTTACTTCGAAGGTTTTTCTTTAACGCTTTATTTAATTAACTAATTACTTAATAATTGATACCTGTTTTTCTTTTCTTTTTCTTTTTTTTTTAATTAATGAATGACAGTCGACGCGATACTTCTTTTGTCTTGTTTTTGTTTTCTTTAATCCTACATTTGTTCCTTTCCCTGCCGCAAAGAAAAAATCCACGGGGTGAATTTTTTCCTTTCATTTTATCTTTACGTTTTATTTCTTTATTTAATTTACGTTTTCATTATTTTTTTCTTTTTGTTTCGCCTAACGAGAGAAAAACGATCTACGTATTCTTCTGTGCTTAAGTTAATTAAACCGAAGTCGAGGTGATTAATTTTCTTCTTATTTTTTTTTCTTTCTTCTGCGTTCTGTGTTGCTTTTTTTTCTTCTTTTTTTGTTTTTGTTTTAAGGTACTCTCAGAGATAATCGGTAAATTTATAATACATTTGTACAAAACTTATCTCTTAATCAATAATTAGTCGTTTCTTTTTCTTTTTTGTTTCTTTTTACCTACAACGTTCTTGGTTTTACTTTTTGTTTTGTTTTCTTTTAAATAGATCTTTCGCTCAATTCAGTCGCTCCAAAATCGCTTTCACACCCTTCGTTTAGATCTCACCCCCTCCCCTCCTTCGCTCTCGTGACACCCTTATCTTTTTCGGTTCATCGAGAAAAAGAGAAAAACAAAATTTGTTTTTATTTTTATTTTTTTTATTTTTGAAAATTAAAAAGATCGTTGAAAATGGATTAAAAAAAATATTATCTTCGACATATCGTTCGCGCGCCATAATCGATTTTCTTCTTATCGAAAACAAAACAAAAAGTCCATCTTTCCTCATTTTTTCATCCCCCACCGGCACGTGCGACCTTTGTTTTCTTTATTAATTTTTAATTTTCTTTTCTTCTGTTTCACTACCCCCCCCCCCACTTTTCTCATCCCTTTCCAACCCCCTCCCCCATCTCGCGATCTCATTTAATCGTAACGGATCACAGTGTGTGGCGTCGTTTATATTTCTAAACCTTAGGCGGATTAATAACAATTATTTTTCATCAATTACTTTTGTCTTTTGTTTTTCTTCTCCCTCTTCTTCTTCTTCTTCTTCTTTTAGCTTTGTCTATTTCGTTAAAACTAGACCGATTTTTTATTTCTTACTTTTTTTTACTAACTCTCAATAACCAACGATAAATCGACACTTTCGTCTTCGTCGTCGGTGGAGAACGACGGGACGAAAAAAAAAGAAAAGTAAATTATTCAATTCTTGAAAAATTCTGAGCTTATCTTCTTTGTTTTGTATGTTTGTTTTTCTTTAATTTAATTTAATTTAATTTAATCGAGTCCGATATTTCTCGTTATCAATTTACCTACTGTACAATGCTTGAGTCTTTTTTGTTGTTGTTGTTTTTTTTGTTTAAATTAAAATCTATCCTCCATAACGCTCGTTAGCACGTCGTTATTTCGTAGCCTCGAGAAGCTTCCCTTCCCCCTCTCCTCTCGCCCTCGTGTAGAATCGTGAAAAATATAAAAAAATTATTATTTTTCGATTTGGTGGATTTTTCTACTTTTTTTTTGTTCCCTTCTATTTCTCCTTTTAAATTAATAACAACGTAGTTTTAGCAACCGGAAACACGTCGTTTCGTTATCATTCCACCCCTCGCGTCACTACTCTCGGATTATTTTTAATTAAATTTGCTGTTCTTGTATATTTTTTTTTCTTAATTCGTTTTAATTAAAATCGTCGCAATTAATTAGATGATAATTAAATGTAATAGTTGATAGTTGTAGCAGTACTTTGACACCTCGCGATTCTTCCCTCGTCGTTCGTCTATTATTATTTATTTTTTAATCTTGTTTGTTTCGTTTGTTTGTTTGTTTGTTTGTTTTTTTTTGTCATCCTATAAGTCATCATTATTCTCTATATGACCAACGATCGCGGCAATATTTCCAAAATCGCCCTCGAGACCGAGAAAATCCTAACATTATACATCTATATATTGTTTTCTTTATTTCCATCCTTCTTCTTCTTCTTCTTCTTCTTTTTTTCGTTATCGTCAAATTTTCAAAAAATCGTATAATTTTTTTTCATTCGTCCATCGTCTTGTCCCAGTAAGAAAAAATATTTAAAAATACAATTTTACCCAAATTCATCGGTCAAAACGTCGGTCGTTAATTAATTTTTATTTTTTTTTTTGCTAAAATTTCAATTTTCATGCGTTTCGACGATTCAAAGTCGCAAAAAAAAATCCAAAATATCATTTTGTTCGATCGATATTTTTGGAAACGTTCAATAAAAAAGAAGAAAGAAAAGGAAAAAAACACGTTTCGTGTGAGAAAAGTCTTAAAGTCGTGAAGATATTTCGTCTGTTGTTATTTTTGTTGTTGTTTTTGTTTTGTATCTTTCTCGTTATTTTTAATTATCGTCTAATTTTCTATTTCTGTTATTACACACGGTTGTTATTATATTCATTATAGTCATATTTACCCAGGGCTTAAAGTTTAAATGCAACGAGCGAGTTTTTTTTATTATCTATATCGTTTAACGTGTGTTTGTGTGTGTGTGTTTGTGTATTTTTTCGTGTATTGGTCTCTCTCTCTCTCTCTCTCTTTTTACGTCGGAGGCTCGGGGTCGATATAATTTTTCTTTTCCTCATTTCCCTCGTTATTTTAACTTGTGTTTTCTTTTTTTCTTCATTAATCAATTAATTATCAAAGAACGACTATTCGGTACGAGTGTTGTTTCTCTTTTTTTCCCATCCTCTCATCTTTTATCTCTCTCATTAATCTCTTAATTAACAATCGTCAACAATGTAAGCTAATAGGTTTCATTTCCATTTCGTCCTGTTATCTCTGGCTCTCTCTTTGCTTTTACAATAAATCGTAATGATAATAATAATAATAATGATAATGATAACGTAATCCCTAGAATCTTATCTCGACGTTAAAACTTAGCGGATTAAGGCTTTTGTATTTTTTTCTTCTTCTTATTTCTCTCTCTCTCTCTCTCTCTCTCTCTCTTGCTTTCTCGACCTTAAGACTGTATTTTTATTTCGTTTATCTTCGTTCTCTATTGTTAATCGTTTTCTTACGCTCGGCAACCTGTTTTTTTTCTCATCGTGTTTGCTTTTTATCAACGTCAGCCATTTTGTTTCGTTTTCTTCCCAACGTCCGCCATCTTGTACGCGCTTGACGTTTTCCACAGCTCGTTTTTCACTTTTCTCGCAACGCTCTTCGTCGTAACTATTTTTTGCTTTATCGTTAACGTACGTGCTACGTGTTTATGATTTATTGTTTAAAAAATCGAGAAAGAAAAAAGAAAAAAGAAGAATAGGAAAAATTTTAATCTTTAAGGGTCCCGCGCATTTCGAGCTTAAATGGAAAAACATTCGACGTACCTAAGTTTTTTTTTTTTCGTGTGTTATTATTATTATTATTTTTATTAATTATTCATCCCTTTTTTCTCTATATTCGTTACGCTTTATTTGTAAAATTGTATTCATCGTCTCGTGCTTATTTTGTTTACCTAAAAAATATTTCAACGACACGAACGACGGAAAAACAAATATTAAAAAAAAACAATTAAACAGGAAAGATCCCCCTCGGACGCGGACAGACGCGATGTGTCACAGCAACGGTGGAGAGTTAGAGAGCGAACACAAAGTACAAAATGGACAAAAAAAAATACATAGGGGTTGGGGGTGATTTTCTTATTTTTTTTAAATTCGGAAACGCGCTTAAGGTACACCGTGAGCATATATATGTTTTTTTTCTTCTATTTTCCTCTTAACCTCCTCCTCCTTGTTATGGTTTTTAATTCCTTCGTTTCATTTTTTACTTATGTCTGTTTTCTCCTCGTTAATCCTTAATCGTAATCGTTAATCGTAAACTCGGTGTCTCACTCTCTTTGCCTATTTACCAAATATGAACAATATTACAATTATGTCGTTTCTTTTTTTTTCTTTGTGTGTCTGTGTGTGTGTGTGTGTGTGTGTGTGTGTGTGTGTGTGTGTGTGTGTGTGTGTGTGTGTGTGTGTGTGTGTGTGTGTGTGTGTGTGTGGGTGTGTGTGTGTGTGGGTGTGTGTGTGTGTGTGTGTGTGTGTGTGTGTGTGCGTGTGTGTGTGTGTGTTTATTTTTTTTATACAATCCTTAGCACGTTTAAATATTTGTTTATTTTATTTCATTTCGCTTCGTTAATTCGTAACGTTAAATTCTAATAATAATTTTAAAAAAAAATAGAGACCCGTTCAAGGACCATTGGATGTTTTTCACCTCTCGCCTCGATTTTTAAAAAAATCATTGGCAAGATACGTACCCCGTTTATAATCGAAGAGAAAATATTTGTTTAAAAAGAAATCTACGTGTAAAAAAAAAGAAAGAAAAATCGTACAAAGTCCTTATGCGAAAACGCGTTTCCTCCCTTAATTCTCAATGAGCGTCTCTAACCCTCGTTCGACCCTTAAAACTTTTACAATCTATTATAGTTTATTTCATTATTAGCCTACGCATTTTTTTATTAATTCTCGTATTTCTCTCTCTCTCTCTCTCTCTCGTTCTCTCGTTTGTATCAGTAAAACCTATCGAAGAGCAGTCGTGTGGCAAGTGCCTCGAGCGATTTTCGTTTTTCTGCGAGTTTTAGGTTCTTTTTTTTCATTATTTTCTCAAAAATGAAAAAATGAAAGAAAAAAAAGGCAAAAATCTCGCAAAAAACAAAAACACGTTCGAGACTAGTCCTTACTTATCAATTAAACAGTAATGATAATTAGACGAATCGTAAATTCAACCCGATGCTGTGACAAATGGCGTCGCGACTGTCGCGTTTTCGTTTTATTTCACGATCTTTAAAAAACAGGAAAAAAAATAACACTCCCCCTCATCCCACCTGACCGATCGCGAGAATTATTTACGATATCCATTGTTTTTCTTTCTTATCTTCTCTCTCCCCCCTCTCTCTCTCTTCTTCCTCGTTATTATTATCTTTATTTTTTTTTCCACGCTAAATATATAGATATACGTTATGTAATATATTCGAGAAGCAAAGGGCACTTTGGGGTAAATATGACGATAACATTATTCCCAACCGCGTCGACCGGGGACGCGCCAGAGTAGAGAAAAAAAATAAAAAATTAAAAAAAAAATTTTAAAAGACGAATAAAAAATCAAAGAATCAAAAAGAAAAAGAAAAAGAAAGAAAAATAGTTCGTAATAGTATTAGTAAGATATTATTATTATTATTATTATTAATGATAATTAATAATCAATAATAATCGTTAATAATGAACCCAGTAAAATTATTAATATCGAAATATATATTTATGTGTGTGTGTGTGTGTGTGTATGTATGTGTGTATGTATGTGTAAATATATATATAAATATATATATAATATATATATATATATATATATATATATATATATATATATATATATTGCCACAAACATTGATTATCAGTTCAACTATTATCAGTTCATTTGACAATTAAAAACGAGTCTAACGTTGAGGGTGCAGTCACGGAATAAAACCCTAATCGACGGTAAATACATATATATATATATGATTTACACAGTCGTTGTGGCAATTAGCGACAGTAACAATTAAATTCAATATAGCGATAGTTTTTTAAACGTCCCCCCCCCCGACCCTTTTCTCACTTTCCCACGCGGTCGATCATTTTTTCTATACGTTATTTTTCGTCTCTTGGCTGTTTCTTGTTTTTTTTCTTTTTTTTTCACTCTCTCCCTCTCAACTTTGTATAAAGACAAGATTAGCAGAGCGTTATTAAGGGTAGTTTTTTTTTTGCGATAAAACGTATATAGTGGCTTTTTTTTCTTGTGTGTAACGCGTGTTTGTTTGTTTTTTTAATGTCTCGTTATCGCTAAATTGTTTTTTTTCTGTTTTGTTTACCACATAGATAATTTTTTGTTTGTTTTTATCGTAGGGACAATAGCTAATTTTTCTATATATATTTACACGATATATATATCGTGTATATATATATATATACAGTCGGGGACAGAATTGAGTGAACACCATCTGGTATAGAGTGCCGCAACGGGTTTTTATGCCATTTCGCCGGTAGTTGGCCTAGGCTAATTTAACCAACGTCATTTTAAAGAGGGGCAATTTACCTTCATTTTGGTTATTTTTAAAAATTTTTACGATTTTTTTGACAATTGGCACCCAGTTTTGAAAAGAAAAATTTTCGTTCGTTTTTTTGTTCTTCTTTAAGTGGACACCTTTTGTAGTGAAATTTTTTTAACGCGTTTTTTTACTCCTATCAAGGGGGAAGTGCAAGCTTCAATTTCTTTTTTTATAAAGCTTCGTACGATTTTTTTGTCCAAAGATATTTCGTTTTTTAAGAAAAAATAGACGATTAGAAAATTGCTCCGCAGGACGAAAACGATGAGGTTTACAATAAAACCTCAAGACGGTAAAAAGTTGTATCATTTTCTGATGAGATCACGAGAATTATTTCAGATTTTTTTTTTCGAAATTTGTTTTCCACCTATTTCCGGTCTAAGATCGATTGACCTGTATACCATGCTATTTTCGTATCACCGGAAATAGATGGAAAACAAATTTCGAAAAAAAAATCTGAAATAATTCTCGTGATCTCATCAGAAAATGATACAACTTTTTACCGTCTTGAGGTTTTATTGTAAACCTCATCGTTTTCGTCCTGCGGAGCAATTTTCTAATCGTCTATTTTTTCTTAAAAAACGAAATATCTTTGGACAAAAAAATCGTACGAAGCTTTATAAAAAAAGAAATTGAAGCTTGCACTTCCCCCTTTATGATAGGAGTAAAAAAACGCGTTAAAAAAATTTCACTACAAAAGGTGTCCACTTAAAGAAGAACAAAAAAAACCAACGAAAATTTTTCTTTTCAAAACTGGGTGCCAATTGTCAAAAAAATCGTAAACATTTTTTAAAATAACCAAAATGAAGGTAAATTGCCCCTCTTTAAAATGACGTTGGTTAAATTAGCCTAGGCCAACTACCGGCGAAATGGCACAAAAACCCGTTGCGGCACTCTATACCAGATGGTGTCCACTCAATTCTGTCCCCGACTGTATATATATATATACACATATACTTCTCGTATTTTTTGTTGTTGTAGCTATTGTTGGTGTTGTTGTTGTTGTTGTTGTTGTTGTTGTTGTTGTTGATGATGTTTTTTTTATATTGTTTCATTTTTTTTCGTCGTGGTAGTAAATTATTATTATCGTTAATGATACTTTTAATCCTTCAACGTGGAATTTTTTTTTTTTTTTTTTTTTTTTTTTTTGTAAAAATGTGTGTACGTATGGATCGAGGACGAAGAAGAAATAAGAGAAATGAGAATAATTCTTCTGATTCGAGAGAAAGAATGAAAAAAAAAATTGTTTTTCTTTTTTTGTTTTAAATGAGATCGAAGTAAAATTCTTGATAAATCAGGGAGAATAATACAAATTTCACACTGTTTTAAGAGTGAAAAACCCGAGCGTTAAACTTTTTTTTTTTTTTTTTTCTTAAATATTCTCGAGGATTTTTGACCCCTTTCGACCCTCCCACCCGGCCCCGTCGTCCGATCTTACCGCGAGTTTCTTTCATTCGCAATAATCGCTCGTGCGTCCTCGTCGTTGTCGTCGTCGTCGTCGTTCGTCGTTAACTATCCACTTTACGTAAATTCGTGTGTTCAAAAAAAAAAAATTAAACAGTAATATAATGCTGCAGGCGTTCCACTTGTCACGAGAAACAAGAGGAACGAAAAGGTGCATGGTGTGAAACTTCTATACGCCTCGAATATTTATGCAGACGTACGGTCGAGATTTCACGATATCGATATATTTCATCGATTTTACAATATATCGATATATTTCATCGATTTTTTTCTCGATCTATCGATATGTTTATCGACACAACTTTGATCGATCCCTGTTCGATATATCGATATATTCCATTGATTATCGATATATCGATGTATTTGATCGATTTTGCGTTCGATATATCGTTATATTCATTGATTTTCGATAAATCGATAAATATTTCGATCTATCCTCGATCTCTGCACGCGACTTCTCTTTAATCCTATATTCCTCGACACGACGCTAACCCGCACGGCCGTAAAGGTGTGTGACAAACACATTTGGGTATGGTAGAGTAACCTGTAATAGTGACCAATAACTTTTTTTTTGTTTTTTTTTGTTTTTTTTTTCGTGGTTGTGTGTGTATATTATATTCACCATCCATTATCGTTATTATCAATAATGTGTATATAAGGTCGTCGCGCGGACAATAATTTTTGTTTTGTGTTAACTTCTACTTTTTGTTTAATCAATATTTATAATGATCAGTAATCATCGTTATTTAATTGTTTCCATTGTTTCTTGTTTTCATTTTCATTAAATCCCCCGTATCCTTCTTTCCTCTCTTTTTCATCCCTTCCTGCTTTTTTTTCTCCTTTGTTTTCCGTGTGTTTTATTTTTGTTTTTTCTTTTTCCTTAGTAGATTTTCATCAAACTTCGTACATCATTTTTTACGATAATTTCTCTCTTCTTCGTTCGTTATCGAGAGATAATGTGCTCAGGCCTCCAAATGGCCCTGCTGCGAGCCGAGAAAATTAATACGCGACACGCCCGGGTGTCTTTTACCCTCGCCCATGCCCGACGCAGAAACGTGCAACAACAAAAAAATTGGCAAAAATCCAATTTACTCTTTTTTTCTTTCACTTTGGCGATTAAAATTTCTTCCCCCTTTTTTTTGTATTTTTCGTTTATTTTTCTGCCGAGCGTCGCTGGTACATTTGCTCGGTGCAACAGGGCCACTCGCCATCGACACTGAGAACGTCTCGTTTGTTTGGGAAATTTATTGCGAGCGTAAAGGTCCGTTTTTTTTTGCTGTTGCTTATTTTGTTTTTGTTTTTTCTCATTTTTCTTTAAATATTATTATTATTACTAAGCGTGGCATTTTATTTTACTTTATTTTTTAGTTACTTCGATCACGTTCGATCGAAAATTCTAATTCTATTATATTTCAAGGTCCTTTTTCATCCCTTGTTCGTTTCACCTTGTTTTCTCTCTCTCTCTGCTTTTTTTTCTCTCTCTCTCTCCTCCTCCCTCCTACCCTCTCTCTCTCTCGCTCTCTCTCTCACCTCTCGATCTTGTTTTTTAAGGGGGTGCGATCTTACCAATACAAAGCTAAACGTTACAAGTATACAGGTCATTTATTACAGTAATAATTTCCGTTTTTATTTTTCTTTACCTTCATTATCTATTTATCAATATTTATCTTTATCGACGTAACGTTTATTACCTTATCCTCTCACTAATGCATGATAGAGTCGATCGGCCGTCTCTCGCAAACGGCCATTTTGTCTGTTATTATTATTTTATTATTTTTTTCTTTCTTCTTCTTCTTCCTCTTATTTTTATCTTCTTTATTTTCTTCGTTAGGTTTTGCCTTACTCGCCGAATTTCGATCGGCCGAGCTTGCGCTACGACGAACTAAGATCGTGGTCGTTACAATCGTCGACGTTACTTTTTTTTTGTTTTGTTTCCGATCGCAGCCATTTTTTTTCTATCGATGATAACAATTTTTTTTTTTGAGAAAAAAAATACCGGTCGACTCCTCGCGCGCGAAATTGTTCGTGACTCTCTGTCTCCTCTCTCTCGTCGCACCTTTTTCTCTTTTTTATCATCTTCGACAGCGTTTGATTTACGTTTTATTTAAACAAAAATTTTTTTTAACTTTCCCGTTGCGACAAAAAAATGTTTTTTGTTGTTATTTCTCTTCTCTATTATCGTAGCGGACTTGGAAATTGTCGGGTTCTTTTTTGCTTTTGTTTCGGTAATTTCGACGAAGTTTTTTACGCGGCCGTTTCTTTTTTTCTCGCGCAATTTATTTTTTTGATTTTCGATATTTTTTCCATTTCTCCTCGGGTCTTGTTACTTCCGTGATTTTGTTTTTCTCGAATTCGTCGTTTAATTCCGGTTTTTTTATTTTTTAGATTTTTTGTTTCGTTTCGTTTTTTCGACTGAATTTTTGTTTTTTTTGTTTAGAATCGTCTTCATTTATTCGTGTAATTTTTCTTAGTACCTTAACGTTTCTTGCGTGAACGTAATTTAGAATTTCTCGTGTCTGCATGTTTCGTGTGTTGTTATTTATTTTTTCTTCATTTTTATCGTTTTTTTTTTCATTTATAACCGAACGAAAAAAAAATTGAAACAAATTCAAGAAAAAAAAATTCCAATTTCCAAAAATTCGAATTTCTTTCGTACGAGGAGAAAAAAATCTTCCCCAAAATCAAAATTCTATAATCGTAAAATTTTCATTTCAACGAACGACACAAAAAACAAAGCCGGAAGAAACTTTCAACAAATTACATAATTTTTCGTTTGTTTTTTTTTTCTTCGGATTTTCTTTTTCGACTCGAAATTCTTTTACGAACGAGAAATAAAAAATCTGTCCGTGACGATTTTTGTCAAACGACGGGAGAGATGAAAAAAAAACAAAAAAAAACATCGAGGAATGAGAAGAAATTCGGGCAACGAGAGAAGAAGCTAAACGAGAAACAAAAGCTTGAGCGTATAAAAAATGGAAATGGAAGAAAAAAGAACGAGTAAAAAAAAAGAAAAAATTATTAAATTCTGCGGTAAACATTAAAACATTTAGTTACATAACCAGTCTTCAGTGTTTGGGGGGAGGAGTAGTAGTGGGATGGTAGGGCAAGAGGCCGCGCGCGATTATTTAAAAACGCGATTCGTAATTTTCAAAAAAAAAAAAAAAAAAAAAAAGCGAAATTTATCGCACGCGTTCGCCCCAAATTTTAATTACGCGACATGTACATATTAGATTTAATTAAAAAATCATCAATTAGACACTTTTCTAATTCTGTTTATTAAAAATTCGTTTATTTTTTGTTTTCATTCACGTTTCAAGTAAATTAATTTCGGGACAAAAAAAAATATTTCACGTACAAAAAGAAAGACAAAAACAAGGGACGACGAACCCAACGTTGAAATCGGAAATTCGCGACTCGACGAGGCGTTGGTAAAGAAAAAATTAATTTCTTTTACACGAAATTTTTCTTTCATTCGCGAAATTTCGTCTTTTATAAACTTTCTGTTTTTCTTTTTTTAATTTCTTCTCTATAAATACAATTTGCGTATTTTTTCTTTAACTATTAGTCAACGAGGGACGGTGCGTATTACTCCTAGGATGAGGATCGATCGGGCGAGGAACGATTGGAATAGTGAAAAGTTTAAAAATTACGAAAAACAAAAAAGAAAAAATGAAAAATGACCAAAAAAAATGCATTCCCTGGGCTAGAAAGTTACGACTGTTGCTTATTCAATATTTAATAGTAGCTAGGTACGGACCCTGAAGTGATCCAGGCTTGTGATACATTCGTTCGTTATTTAAAAAAAAAAAATTCATCAAAACAAAAAATTGACGAAAAACGCGTCATGATTCGTCATGATTCAGGATCGAATGAGTTAAAGGCACGAAAAATGTCACATAATTGCCATCGAACGCTTAAAATTGAAAAAGAGATTAACGTTAAAAAATTAGTAACAACCCTGAGTGAGCATCCCTTAACGCGAAGTGTTGTATACGGGTGGGATCGTGGGAAGAAGAAGGGGAGGGGGGAGGGGGTGGAAAGGGGAGTTTGGTCGACGGTAATTAAACCACGATTAGAATAAAAAAAACGAGTACTTTGTGTATTTTTTGTTTTTTCTTACTTTTTTTTTGTTTTTTTCATTTCGTTTTACCTACGACCGCTAATTATTATTTCGTTAAGTAATTTGTCGTTTTCTCTTTCTCTGTCGTGTTGAAACGTTTTTATTTCTTTTTTTCTTTTAAATTCATTAACGTTTGTTACTTTTGCTTGCTTCGTTTTTTTATTTGTTTCCTCTTGTTGTTTTTTTTTAAATAGTAATAATATTTGCATTTTTTGTTGTTTTTGTTGTTGTTGTTGTTTTTTTTTTACTGCGTCGTTTATAAATATTAAATATATCAGCCGTTTCTTTTTTTACCGTCAATAAAATCGTACGTTTATTTCGTCACTTCGTGTATTTGCGTTTGTATTAATTTCTCGATTTTTCTGTTTTTTTTTTTCGATAGATCGAAAAAATTTGTTTTTTTTCGTAAACTATTTTATATCGCGATCTATGCGTTTTCAAAATTTACTTCGAATTTGTTTTGTCTCTTCTTTCTATTGCAGTCGCGCAGTTTCGTTTAAGGAAAAAAACTCGTTATTCACCTCGCAATCTTGTCGTTTGTCGTTCGAACTTTGACAAACAAAAGGTTTTCGGCCTCGTATCAAACGAGTTTCGAGACTTTCGATCGTTAATTATTATAAAAAAAAATTTCTTCCTCTCCCTCCCTCACTCTTCGCGCGTCCATTAAAAATCTCTCGTTTATTATTTTTTTTTTCATTTTTATTTCATCGTTTAATATTCTTTGTATAATGATTAGGTAATAATTAAGGACAATTAATAAAAGTACTTTAATTATCGTAATAATAATAGTAGCACTAGCGGTTTCTTTTGTTATCTTTTGTTTCGTTTTCTTTTCTTTTGTTTTTATTTTTCATTATAATTAACGTTTCTTTTGTCTTTTTCTTTTTCGTTTCTTCCGTTCAACGTCGATGCGTCTCCCTCGTTTTTTTTTACGTTTCTTCGTCAAACTCCCTACTTTTATTTACTTTACAGATTAGGGTGAGAAAAATGGACAGCCTTGTTGTTGTTGTTGTTTTTTTGTTTATTTTTCTTTCTCTATAAGGTAAAAAACGCTTAATCTTCGTCTTTATTATTATTATTATTATTATTATTATTATTCTTTGTTCCGTTTTCTCGAACGTTCGTTCGATAATATTTCCTCAAAGTCACGACTTTTTTCCGTAATTTCTTTTCAAACTCCCCCAAAGTCCCTCTTTACCACATTCTCCGCTCCTTCTTCTCGTGTTAAATTTATTTTACTTCGCATTAAATTCCTACTTTTTTTCTTTTACGATACTTTTATTACTTGAATAATCAACAATTTGCGCTTCGATCGTCCAATCTCGAACGACTCCGGCTTTTATTTTATTATTATTATTATTTCATTTTTTTCCCTCTTTAATTACGAATGTAAAACTTCCCTTCGTCTCGGTTTCTGCGAATGATTATCATGATTTTGTTGTTGTTTGTTTGTTTGTTTGTTGTTGTTGTTTTTCTCATTATGTCCCTGCGTCACACCGTCTGTTATTTTTTTCTTTGTTCTTTCATTAATTTTCGCGACCCTCGTTTATGATCGAAGCGAAAGGCTGCGGATCGAGTTCCCTTTTTTTTAAGTATTTTATTTTTTATTTCATTTTTCTCTTCATTTTATTTCATCCTTTGTATTTTTCCTTTCGTTAATTCGCAAATGTCGCGTTGATCCCAGAAAATGTTAAACAGAGTCGCGATTATTATTATTATTATTATTATTCAATTTTTCTGTTTCGCGATTTGGTCGAGGAAAAAGAAAAATTAAATTAGCTGAAAATGGAGACGCGAGGTGGCGCTGCGATCGGCTTCCGAAATTCGACGGGCACGAGCGGTGGCGCTGCGATCGGTTTCCCTCGTGCCCGCGATCGGATATTATTCTTTTCCTTATTTTTCTTTCTTTCTTTCTTTCTTTCTTTCTTTCTTTCTTTCTCTCTCGTTTCTTTTCTTCCTCTTCTTCTTCTTCTTCTTCTTTTCTTTTTTTTAGGTCTATGGTAAAACCCTACAGAGTAAATATAATTAAGCCATATATTTAATCAGGTAGACTTTTCAGATCGACAACCCCCTTTGCGACCTTCGAACAATCGATCGCTTTGTGGTTTTTTTTTTTTTTTTTTTAAATGTTTTTCACGACTTCTCTCGATACCGAGAGGATACAATAAGGAAAGATGAAGAAAAAAAAAAGTCAAAAAATTGCCAAAATCAAAACGAAGCGGTTTTTCGTTTCTTGTTGTTTTTTTGTTCTCTCTCTCTCTCTCGTTCGTCGCCCTTAGAGCAAGTTTTTTTTTATTTCTTATCTTCACGATCTCGCTCCAACGCACGTGGATGAGCTCAGTCTCGCCGCCCTATTAACACAATTAAAACAAAAACGAAAGAAAAGAAAAATCTCAAAAACCTTTTTTTTCCTCTTTTTTATTATTATTATTATTTTTTTTTAATATTTAAATCTTTATTATTTCCACTCCACTCTTTTTCCTCACTATTACAGCTAAGAGTTCGCTCCGTCGACAAAATTGTACACTTGTTTGCGTTTGCGAAAAAAAAAACAAGAAAAAAAAGAAAAAATACGTTTTTCTTTTTTTTTCCTCCCCCGTCTCTTCTTCGTGTCTCGTGTGATTTATGAGCAAATGTGAAAAATTATATACACACATATATAAATATATATATATATATATATATATAATCTTATTAAATCCGCTATTTTTGTTTTATTTTTATTTTTTTGTTTTTGTTTTCCTTTAGAACCTACCTAATCGCGATAACGCGCGTCGCCCATAAAAAAAAATTCTATTTTACAAATTTGCGGAGATGCAGAGGGGAGAAGAAAAGTTGGTCGTCGCGGCTCGTTATTACCTTTCCATTCGCGGATTCTTACGTGCTAATTTCAACGCCCCACGAGACAGTAAAATAATGGACGAGTGTGAGAATTAAATTAAATTACGGATGAATAATAAATATCGATCGTATTGGGAAAATCTGGTCAAGGAGGGAAGTAGGACAAAGGGGCTTGCAAAAAAAAAATGCTCGGACGGAGAAAAATAAATCGTGAAAAAGGATAATCTCACGAAAAAGGGATAAAGG
The DNA here is from genome assembly GCA_964017225.1 of Netelia inedita. NCBI lineage: Eukaryota > Metazoa > Arthropoda > Insecta > Hymenoptera > Ichneumonidae > Netelia > Netelia inedita. The sequence goes on along the minus strand of OZ024921.1, from coordinate 28,481,961 downwards.
CTTGTTTTTGGAAATTGATTTGCTCGCAAACGCGACGACAATTTCATGATTCTTCCTTCATTCTCGTGATCGTTTGTTTTTGTTTCTTCTTCATCATTTTTTTTTCTTTTTTTCTTTTCTTTCATTTCATTTCGTTTCATGTAAATTTTAAACCCTAACGCTAATTTTATATACGTAAACTTAGTAATCAGCCAGTGAACTTTATCGACAGAGTTCTTTTGTTTGTTTGTTTGTTTATTTTTTTATTTTTATTTCCTTTTAACAACTATTTTGTATTTTGTTTGCTTTGTTTATTCGTTTCTATCCTCGCATTATATCATTACGTTCCTCGTGGTATTTCTTTTCTTCTTATTTATTTCTTATTTATTTCTTTAATAATAATCAGTATTATTAATCATCGTTACAATTAGACGCGAGATCGTGCGACGAAAGACTAAAAGTGAATTAGTGAATAATGCTGCAACGGGCGACGACGTTCGATTTTTTTTTTTTTATTCGATTTTTCTAATCAGGTAAAAAATATAAAATCAGGTTGCGATCGAGACGCGTTGAGACGGAAACCTTAAGAGAGAGAGAGAGAGGGAAAGGGAAAGAGAGTAAAAGAATGAGAGAGAGAGGGGATAAATATTGGCGAGGAATCATCCGTCTCTCGTATAATTTCATTCTCGCATTTTTATTTTTATTTCCTTTTTTTTTCCTTTCCTACGGGTGAAATTCGCAAAAAACCTTTACGCTCGCGCGATCTTCGTCCTCTTATCCTCGCTTTTTTTGTAATATCCTCTAATCAATTATTCTCTCATCGCGCGGGCCTGTTTTCTCAAACTATTTTTTTTCGAAACTCAATTTCGTTTTTCTTTTTTTTTTTTTTTTTAATTTATTTATTATCATCGTCTCGTCGCATTTCCCATCGTTCCCAGTGTCGTTCGCTCCCTCGCGACGTGCTCACGCTTTAAACCTCGAGAAATAAAAACAGCAAACAAAAAAAAATTGAAAACAAAAAAAAATGCTTTTTTTTTGCCATTTAACACGATTTTTGCTTTTCTCGGGCACAGTTTTCTCCTTCCTTTCGGTATTTCGTTAATTCGGGGCTCAAACACGTCGCGACGGCGAGGCCTGACTCTGTCGTTCGCATATTTTCGTTGCTGCTGTTGTTGTTGTTGATTTTTTTTTTTCTGTTGTTGATGTTGATGTTGTTGTTGTTTGTTTTTCTTTTTTTTCTCTTACGTTCGAATCAGCACATTATTACTCGGTCGCGGGTCAATTAAAATGGTCATGAGGTGGGCCACTCTTTGAAATCAAAGCCTTGCTGGCCGGGTTTAGGGGCGCTGGCGGCATACCCACCTTGGTTGCTCTCTCCACCCTGGTACGAGCGTTGCGGATAAGACGTGTCTGCGTAACTCCCGGTGTAACCTGTATAACCACTGTAGTCGGGGGTCTTTGCCGAGCTGCTACTCGAGCCAGGTGCACCCGAGCCCGTTGTCTGCCTCGAGTACATGTCACCTGAAACACGCGGCGAATGATTTTTTTTTGCACCGCGTGGCGTGTCGGTCGACATTTTTTTTTGGGGGCATTTTTTTTTTGGACGATACAAAAATTGGAAGAAAAAAAAAATTACTTTTTCCTCGCGAACTCTCTAGGGACAACGTTCTCGTTGAGGGTGAAGAGAAACCGTGTTGGTATTTTTGATATTTTTTTGTTGTTTTTGATTTGTTTTCCAATGACGAGTTTTTCCCTGTCTCTCCCCGATTTTCCACCAGGCGATTTTTGGGCTTGTTTTAGATAACGGGGTGGTTCTGTTTGCGCGAGGGGGATGGTCGTTTTTGTTTTTTTTTGTGGTTTTTAGTTTTTTTTGAGGGTTTTTTTTTCTTGGGGCGGGATTGAGACGTCGAGGGTTTTTTGTGTCGAATTATTTTTTTTCTCTTGATTTCGAGAAAAGATTTTTTGAATTTTTTTGGGAAAATCGTGAATTGCATTTTTTTCTAGATTTTTCTATTTATCGAGTCGAGAATACTTGGTGTAGGATTTTTTTTCTTTAATTTCGTTAATTCTATTTTTTTTCAAAATTCATTCGAAATTCGAGTTTGATAATTTCCCTTCATTTTGTAATTTTTAGAATTTTCTTGCGAGAGAAAAAAAATGGAAATTAAACGAGAAAAAAAACACCTCGACCCTCGTTACCCCCGGTTTTTCGCCACCCTTGCAAGAGACGTAAAAATTTCATCGAGACCCGTGCACAAAAAAAATATCGTCGAGCAAAGAGCAAAAACTAATCGAAGGTGTTAAAGAGAATATTATAAAACATGCTCGCTTTTCCTTTCCTTCTTCTTTGTCGACGATTTTTTCTTTCCTTTTTTTTTTACATAAATTTCTTTTTTCTTTATTATATTTATTATTGTCGTTTTTCATTCGATTTCGCGATGATATCGACGCGAGTGGTGCGCCACAGGTCCCGAAGACGGTTTTTAACGTTACGACAGCGATCGATTAATCGCAGTCTCGAAATAGTCGCTAAATCGATCGAGTCCCAATGCGATATTAATCAGAACTGTTTCTTCGTGTTCGAAGTTTACGAGTCTCGGAAGTCTCTACGTGAACGAGTAATACGTAAAAAGGTAACAGAACGAAAAAAAATCCAAAATGGAGAAAAAAATCGAAATTGGAAAAAAAAAAATTTCAATATGAAAAAAAAATGAAAAAAAATACATTTATCTTACAGGCACATTAACAAGCAAACGAAGAATGTAACGCTGGTTCGTGGGGCTTTGGGCGAAGGGTTGGGGTGGGGCAAAAGGGAACATTTATTTAATCGAGCTACGTAAAAAAAAATTATAATAATTAGTAAAAAAAAATCGTTAGAATCTCGTTAATGTTGATTAACGTCGATCCCTCGACCAGCTGACAAGGAATAATGAGGAATGAGAATAGGAGTGCACTACCCTACTCTACTCTATTTTTTATATACATATATATGTAAAATATATATGACTGTCGTTTTGGCTTTTTCCCTTTCTTTCTCTCTCTCTCTCTCTCTCTCTCTCTCTCTCTCTCTCTCTCTCTGTCTATCTCTCTTTCTCTCTCGCCTTGTCTTTCACTCACTCTCTTTCTCTCTCTCTCTCAAAAATCGTTGGGTCTGAAAACTTCAAGAATCAAAAAGTTTTTTAATGCAAAAAAAACGTTTTTTTTTCCAAATACAAAATGGAAACCGTTTTTTTAGAATCTGAAGATTTTTTTGAAAAAAAATGCTCGAAACCCAGGTGGTTGGAAAACAAAGTGGTCGTTCGATTAACTTGAACAATTTTTCAAAGTCGATGTCTGACGATGAGAAATAATTTTAAGAAATCGTGATTTTGGTTTCCTTAAAAAAAATTTTTTTTCTTTCTTTTTATGATTTGAAAAGAT